>CALYMY010000664.1:0-17499 GCA_944548615.1 Micropterix aruncella | reverse complement strand
GATTGCATTTATATGATGTGCATGTGTTTAACTGCACGTTTAAAGCGCTCGCGACGGTTTGGGACCGGTTTATGGTGGATATAAGGGCGGCAGCGCGTATGCAGGTAGAAACATGGTTGCCGTGACTGCCGTGGCCACAACATGTGTGCACAGCTTCCTCAGCGGTCGCATCCGCAGCAACCTACGCGTGTGCTTCTGACGTTCCACGCAGCCGTACGTAGCGTGTGCGTGGCCCGCTATGTGTTGATTTGTATGGCAGGTCGCATTAAACAAAGGTAAAGCTACGAGTGAAACGTGGCCGTGCGCTGCAGTCTGTGTCATTTTCCTTAAATTCAAAACTGCGCTCAATAGAAAGAGTTTTGAGGATGTTTCATTGATTAAATCGGATGTGACGGCGGTTCTGAATAATATTCCAGTAGAATATTTGTCAATTTATTCCAAAGTAGCTACAGCCGGTCGCGCGAGAGTGTAGTGAGGTAAGGTACGTGTATTTAAAACTAACATGGTAATCTTTTTTTTTGCCATTATTAGACAATTTATTTCGAGGTAGTCCTGAAACTATATTATTGAGGTAGTCCTGAATACACCGTACAGTATTATTTTCTAACATATTTGTATATTAGAATTTTCGATAATGTCACAAATAAATCACAGACACAAAGTCAAACATCGTCTATGGATGATGTAACAATTTGCACCTGTTAAAACTAAGGTTTTATATAGTTTCCTGGAAATTCCCTTTGACCGATGTCTCCGATTTATGTAGCATATCAATATATTAAAAAGTCTTATTTGAAAAAACCTGTACCAATAATTTGAGAAAAGGGTCCTCATTTCGAGAAAAAGGTGTCAAGATTAGATAAAGAAGTTTTGTCCTCTTATTTGTACTCTTTTTATTATTTCTCCTCTTTTTTGCATTTTTTTTGTCATACGAGTAAGTATATAGAGCCAGTAATAGCGTTCCGTGTACCTATGTCCTAGTAATCAGTATCTACATTGTTTATATTTAGGTCTGCCGAACTTCATATACGTCTCGATTGTAATTCCTTAAGGGTTCTCTGTTTATCTAAGCGGCCGTTATTGGGTCGGTCCGCGTATTGGTGGTTCTTCTATCAAAAATATAATTGCGCTGAGATTTTTTGTATTAAAATAACGTCCAATGACGTATAAAACAATTTTAACTCACTTGAAACAAATTGGGAAAGCAAAAAAGCTCGAAAAATGGGTACCGCGTGAATTGAGTGAGGCACACTAACAAACACGCGTCGAGTTTTGCGTTACATTATTCAACCGTCATAATAACGAGGGGATTTTGAATCGTATTGTTATTTGTGATGAAAAAATGAAACCTTTGCACCAATAATCAGAAACGCTTATCACAATGGTTGAACCCAGGATAACGGGCCAATTCCTGTCCAAAGCGAAAGTTGACTCAGAAAAAGGTACTGGTGAGTGTCTGGTGGACCAGTGCTGGGGTCATCCACTACAGCTTCTCAAAATCTTGCCAGACGATTACGGCAGATCTGTATTGTCAACAATTGCTAACTATGATGGAAAAGTTAGCCGTTAAACAACCGAGACTGGTCAATTGCTCCCACTGCTGCCTCAGGACAACTCTAGCCACACAGTGCACAAAAGACGGTCGCTAAATTAGAGGAGCTGCGATTCGAATGTCTCTGATATCCACCGTATCTACTCCTCGGACTATGCTCCAAAAGATTACCATTTTTTCCGTAAATTGGTCAATATCTTGCAAAGAAAAAAATTCAATTCCGATGAGGCAGTCCAAACCGCCTTCAAAGATTTTCATTGAAGGAATAAGGAGATGATTTTAACAAAGGAATCAATGAACTACCTATAAAATGGCAAAAGTGCATAGATAATAATGGCACAGACTTTGATTAATTAAATATATACTAGCTGAAACCCGCCGAGATCGACGGTCACTTTATTGACAGTAACGTTTCAAAAATAGACGGAAATATACTTCTTATACATACAAATAATATTTTTTAGATTAATTCGATTACTTTGCGGTGTTTGCTCATTTGATCTACGATCAAGAATGTCTTGGGGAAACCCATACCCCCCCCTCCCTACAGTCCACCTCAACTCACCCCCTCACCCACCCAACTACACCCTCCTCCCACCCACCCTTCACCCCCTCTCCCCACCATCTCCCCCGCGGCCTTCCACTCCTGCGAAAATCCAGCAGATGGCACTGTAATTTCTTATTTTCCTCTTTTGATGACTATTTTATTTTTCTCTTTTGATAACATATCATATAATTTCTTTAGTCACCTCAATTAAATTTTTACACCTAGCCGTTCTCTCCATTTGGCGGTTACAGAAAAAACATGTTTAACTATTTTTTTTTCTCTTTTGATGACACATCCACAGACCGAGAGCTTTTTTTAGACATCTCAACCAAATTTTTACACCTATCCGTTCTCTCAATATGGTGGTTACAGGAAAAACACGTTTCAAATTATTATGTAGATTTTTTTTTCGTTTTTTTTTTTTATATATATACTATGAAAATTTCATATGTTAGGATCTCAAATTGGTCAAATTGGCTAATTAAATTATTCTGATACCATAAAGCGTACTTTTCAGGACATCCCAATATCTTTATAAGCAGAAGGTACATTAAATATCCTCACGTAAAACTGATGTCTCAAGCGAAGAAAACGCTTAGTTTTAATCTTACTTAAGCTGGAGGCTGTCAAAAGTACCTCTCGTGAAATTTTCAGTGAAACTCATACGCAATATTTTGATACGCCGGTTTTAAGAGAGGGATTATTTTGAAATGCGATGGAAATTTATTCGTATGACCTGTCATTATGTAGCCTGTCATTATGTAAATGTCATTATGTAAATATGTACCTATATATATATAAACGGTAAATATGTACCTATATATTATATAGTGACCTGTCATTATGTAAATATGTAGCTACATATTTTTAAATTACCAATGGTTCACATCATGGTACAAGAAATATGTAGATAGGGATAATCTTATTTTCGAGCCGATTTAGTATTCCAGTTTCCACCGGTTCTCCAAGTTTTGAGATTCTGGATATCAAAAAAGAGAGTCTTAGTGTGTATGTTTGCCTATGTGTCGGAAGGGATCCCATTGTATCTCAGAAACTACACGAACAAATAGGACCAAATTACGTATAAAAGACTTCATCCTTTTGCCAAGATTTCAAAAGATGAGAGATTTTCGTTTTTTTTTTCAAAGTAGTGTACATTTCAAAATTTAACAAAAACATAAATACGTTAATGAATGTGAAATGAAATAAGATTGTCCCTATCTACATAGATCTTGCAAATGCCGTAACCCGGAACGGCTTCACTGTTCACCTTCACGCGGTGGAAGTTGGCGCTCGTGGCCTGCCAGCTAAATCTCTATTTCACCTCTTTAAAGATCTTGGCCTTTCCAGAAAAATAATCAACTCTTTCTTAGAAAAATTATCTAAAACTGCGATTTGCGCATCTCAAATTCTATGGCTTCGAAGGGGGAGTGAATGGGTGGCAAGGTGAACGCTCACATGTGGCAAGACAGCTGTCCTAAACCTACCACAGCCGGTTCGTAAGTCCGGAATCCACTGCTCACCCCCCAGAAGTGTAAAAAATAGTATTATGATGGGCCCGACTCCGGTCGGTGAATTCCATGGCAGCTCCGTTTGTATTTATTTATTGTAAAATATGCCTACAAATCCTGCTTACGTCACTGTTCGACATCCCTAGCGGGTTTTCAATTAGTAATGTTATAATCTGTAAATGAATACTTCATAGCTAAATTATAATTAATGCTATAATGGGAAACAATAGTGTCTTAGAATTCTGAGAATAATGCCGATAACTTTCTTGTAAGCCATTTCTTGATATCTTTAGTGGCGTACGAATTCAATAATTGAATGATTGGTAGACATATTGAATTTGAAAATCGAATATGAAAATCGCTATAATTATAGCCGAGACGTAGAATAGCTAGCTGCGCATTGTGATTGTGAACTGCAGCACAGTATCTTAGCATAGAAAAGTAAGACTAATTTTATTATACACTTAGAGTGAAGAACGGAGTATCATTATAAAAAAGCGTATTGATTTGACGAACCGAAGCACTGACCGCTGGATTCGATGAAGGAAAGACTCGCCAAATTAGACAATTGTGACATCATAGTGATCAAGATGCTGTAGTGTGTTTTTTTTGCTACTGGTCCAAAAACGAATAATTTGTAATACTGCAGTAATATGCACATCTCGCATATAACTTCACATAAATAACTAAATAAAAAATAAATTGTACATCCCTTAACCCATTAAAGCCTGCCCATAGATCGGCTCGTACGATTTTGATGAAATTTTGATATGTGTGTCCAGGGGACCATAGAAGTTGAAAGCAAAAAAAATTTTTTTTTTACCTGTCAACACACCTGATATATGACATGGGTATTTAAATACCCGACAGGCATTGGTGTGTTAGTTTTGACGACTGGCATAAATCACCTACACTTGGGTGGATTGCCATATAATAATAAAGAAGAATAAGACGTAGTAAGTGCTTTCACTTTGATATATCGTTTAATAAATACCGTGTGCATTTTAAGGTTATTATTTGTATAAAGAATAACCTGACAGCGTTGATTCGTAAAGATTCAGAATGATTAGTCGAAAGAAAGTTCTTATTGCTACCGAGCTGCAAGCTATTTTGGATAATTGGTCTGATGGAGATTGTGATGTAGAATATAACTTTGGCCAATACGCAGACGCCGTTAATATCGTCATAACACTACCCGATGCGGTCGATTCTGTTAGTGGCAATGAAGAATTAGACGACAATTTTCAATTGTTGCACGATGAACTGGAGATGCCTCGTGAAATTGCCGGACAATTCGAAATCGAATGTAATTACGATAATACGAACGAACACATGCCATCGGGCTGTGGTGATGATGATACAGATGACGTAAATGAATCCAACCTTGATCAAGAAGAACAAGATGGTACGCCAGTGGCTTCAACATCTAGTGGTCGTGGCCGTAAATCAACACTGAAATCAAGGAAGGCACCGAAACGATCCCTAATCAGTGAAGCAATAAAACCAAAATGGTCTCGGTTGCAAAATTATCAATTCGATAAGATTCCATTCGATGATACGGCCACTTCATACAAAGCGTTGTATCAACAGATTGGTGCCATGAATCTTGTGCAGCTTCGGGAAATATTCATCGACGTGTTGAACCTGTTGGTTACTTCCACCAACCAATATGCTGCGGCCAACAATTGTCCATTATTCATTGTATCAATTGGAGAAATGAAAACATTCTTGGGCGTGTTGTATATAACCGGTTACCACACCTTGCGCAAACACATGGTTATTGTCATCATCCGGATAGAACAACAATTATCATCATCCTGGTAGAACGTCAACTTCCGGGGCACAACTGGTAATGCGTTACGATCGTATCGATCATTTTATCGGAAAACTCAATACACGTCGCCGTTGTCCGCAGTGCGGTGGCAAAACTGAATATGGTTGCTTGAAGGGCCAGGCTAACTTGCAACCCCCTCCTTGCTTCCTGGATTACCACAATGGTACTGCATCAGATAATATGAAGATTGCTAAGGCTAAATAACATATCTCTTTATGTTTCCTCAAGAAAAGAAAAACAATTCAGATTTAAATGAGCTTTTATTCACTCCAAAAGATTGTTTTCCATATTGCAAAAAATAGATATTTTTGGTATACACCATGGACTGTTGGGTATTTAAAGTACCATTTTCATTAGACCTGGTTTGACAGCCAGGTGTATTGACATATCGCTTTTGGTTTTTCTTTATTACATAGAGTACACCTAAAGCTATCTGGTAAGGGTGAGCGTTTTTTGTTTTTCTCATTTCCCTATATTTGGCAGCACTTTTTCTGAGCATTTCCAGACAAAAAAAAAAGCGCGACTTTTACCTGTAAAATAACAAAGGTAAACCGCTGAAAATTATACTGTTCTATTATTTATTTTTTAGGCCCATTCTGTCCCTTTATAAAAACAAACAAAATGCAGTGATATCTCTCACCTATTCCACGCTAGATTTTTTTAAGTGTCAACACTTTTTTGGGTATTTAAATACCCAGTAGGCTGGAATGGGTTAAGCAAGACAAAATTTGAAATAGAGTATGATACCGCATATCCAGCAGATTTCTATATGTATGTAAGTCCTTTAGAAGACTAAACATAAAAGATGTAATTTCATTGTAAGCCATTGCCTATTTGAAAAAATTCTGATTGGGCGCTGCAGGGGTGTTGTAAAGATACTTTATTTAATCGCGTACATGTAGCAAAACATCAGAATCTAAATTGGGAGGCAATATTTATTTTGTTGTGCCTTCGGCGTTTGCTTGAAACTTATCCTACGTTTTGCGGCGAAACTTTTTCCATTTCAGTTGATGGTGAAATGAAATCGGAGGCTTCTTCGCTAACTTTCTGCACACTACGAATATTTTTTGACACGCTGAGAATTTAGCCTCTAAGAAACGAAAAAAAGAAGATAGGATTATTTAATAATATAATATATTAAAAATATTAGAATTGTTGCCGCTATTGTTTTGTATTGATATTATAGTTGTTCATAATAATAATAAAGACCATACATTATTTATTTACAGCTGTCAATACAAAAAAAAAAACAGTTGTGTCACCCCAAGACTTTCCCGCAAAGCAGACAACCCCCCCCCCCCTCCGCTAACTCACACCACCTATGATAGTGATTGTGTCATGTGATTATGGTCACAAATTGAATATATTTGTAGTATTTCCGTGGCAATAAAATAGCTATTTTCCAATATGACGTGTTTTCTTAAATACTGCGGAATTTCAACATTATTTGGGTCGCTTGTATAGCTCAAATTCCAATCAAAATTCATAATGTAGTTTTGACCCAGTGACGCATTTGTGTACCGAGTTTCAAGTCTTTAAGTACAACATTTCGATATTGAAATAGTATCCCCACGAAATATAGCGCGCGCAACTTTTCAACTCTTGCCATGGCCAAATGATGCATTCATTTCAACTCAATTGGATGAAGCATTGGGCGTTACCCTGCAAATGATCTTAATCGGGGATATAAAAAGATACTGTACAATTTAGGTTAAAATGGTAAACAAACAAAAATAAAAATGACGTTACCTATTTTGTAAGTATGTTTCGAATAATGACAGATATCGTGGCAGTTATCAATCAATCATTATCATATTGGATATTAATATTAAATATAAATTGATCGTTTTTTATACAGAATAATCCATTCCTACACGATTACAGTGTAGTGACTTATGATGATGAACATTGTAACATTAAAACCAACAAATATTTCTAATTCCAAGATGCAGTTGACGTAATTTTACAGGCAAAACTTTCCGATCACCTGATGACTAATAGTGTTCAATGAAATAATAATTTCATTTTTAACGAGTCTTTCATACGCTGCAATTTATTAATCTATGGAAAACTGTTTATTTCACAGTCACAAGTATAATTTCACACTAATAATACCCCACTTAATAGCAAATCTACCGATATATAAGCTTGTATATTTAGCATATTTAATCACTTCTCGTTTGACGTTATCAATGGTAAGCCATCTCGTCTATTAGCTTCTTTTGAGATGATGATAATAGTCTAAATATTAAAGATTGTGTTTATCCTACAGCATGTATTACGTCGAGGGAACAAGACGTCACAAAGTTGGGCTCTGATCATATAGACAACTCACAAAATCAGAGAAACCCAAGAACAGCTTGCACGGTTATGGAGGACCTCATTATCTTTCAAAAAACCCTCGTATATGCTCAACGATATTTACTTTTTTTTGAATTTTACAAATTATTTTTTTTGATTTCATCTCCCGATTTTCCTATTAATTTTTCTATACTGGTCATAATAATTGTCATGGCATCCTAATTATTTTACTTAGTATGACTCAATAAAAGTTCTATTAAATAAAAGACCTTTTACTATTTTTGGACTTCCAATATTATAGGAAAAATAGGATAATAAAAATAAACAAACAAAGATTTTGGTTTTATATTTTTATAGGGGCCTTTATCAAATACAGAAGATGTTTTTTTAACTTCATTTCTTGAAAAATTCTCTATTTCAGTGGCAAATTAACCTGTATATATAATGGGGCTTGTTAGGTTTTACCGGTACCGGCATCTACGCGGTGAAAAAACTCGTTTTCTTTCAATTAAAATGGGAAATGACCGCAAAAGTTTGAGAGTTTACCGGCTAATAACGGGTGTTGCGAAACTTCAACCCAGAGGGTAGCGCATTTTTTGATAGTTAGACCATAATCTCCGAAACGTAAAATGGTAGAATCTTGGAATTTCTGTGAAATAACTTTTAAAAAGCAAAGGCCCTAAATGGGATCCCTGTGGAACACCAGACTCACTCACGCACAACATGCCAAAAAAACTAGAACTAAATCCACCAACGACAACGGCCTGCCTTCGCTTGAATACGTAGGATGCTATCCACCTTAGCAGATCTCTATGTATGCCCATAGACCACAAACGAGTTATTAACTCAACATGATTGACGCGGATCAGAGTTGATGCGCAAACCTAATGAACGCCCAATAGCTTCGTCTATTTTTGATTTAATTTGTAATTTTGTGTTTCCTAAGAAAATGAGCATATAGGTATATGAGTGGTAGGCGAAAATCAACTCCTTGGATGAAACGGGGATGATATATTACATTTTTCGAAGTTAGCGTGTGTTGATCACCTTGAAAAATAAGGAAATCTTTTTATGAGGATTTAGCAGAAATTAGCCCTTATCGTGTATCTGCGAAATGAAATACGATAGGATCTTGAGAGTCTGATGAAAAACTGACATAATAAAATAGAAAATAAAATCTTTGTGTGTTTGATCCAAATCAACCCTTAAATGGCCGAAAGTGTGAATGAAATTAAGTAGCATGTTCAACGTGTTCAACTAGTAAAACACTCATCTAATGAAATAAGCTTATATGTAAGTGTATGAACCTTTGGAAATAGGGGGTTGGGCTTTTAATACGTCGAACGGTTATTTGTGAAATGAAATAGAATAGGATCTTGACATTCGGGTGAAATACTGCTGTTAGAGAAAAACTATATACGTGTTCAGGGGTTCGTCATAAATTTACCCCTAATGGCCGAAGCAGGAGGTTATACATGTAATAAGGGATATGGATAGGACGTTGATTAAATCAATAAATTGATTATCTATTAAATCTACACAGCACAGTCGAATGTGTTGTACATCCATACATACATCTCATATAAACATAAGCATTTCCCAATTCCTTCAGGGAAATACTTCGCCGTCATGCGAGTAGCTTTTAGTATTTTTATTTCTACACCAATGCATAATCGTCTAATTAAATTATTTTATAAGATTTTATCAAAACTCACAATTTTATTTTATTCTGCTATCATTGCCCCATAAAACTCTTTTAAATATCATATATAGGCTTAAGTATAAATTTCTTAATCCAGAATGAAGATTTAAGAGTTTTATTTCATAAAAATGAGAATATCCAGCTTTTTTTATGTTAATTTAATGGCAGGCTGACAACGTGCGCTGAATCCTTGTATGATCTTCTTAAATAATGGATACATTCTTTTTATTTACATCCTTTATTTAAGAAACGGCATTCACCGACTAGTATGTTTTTTTCATTGTATTTCGCTTTAAGTCAGCTCTATTGAAGATACTGCAAAAGAATAATATTGATTTTTGAGATGAACAGATGAAGGGTGATCGTTCACCTGTAGCAAATGGACTCCAATTAAAACTACACAGCATGATATGACAGAAATGCCACGAAAGAGTGTGAGTAGCTCTACGTTCTCTTGATCTCGAGCAAATTTCGCGCTAATCAAGGGCATTTTGAAAGTTTTCAATCCTACTACTATTATAAACCCGAAAGTATGTAAGAATGTATGTATGGATGTTTGTTACTCTTTCACGAAAAAACTACTGAATGGATTTAGATGAAACTTTATAGTAATATAGCTTACACATCAGAATAACACATAGGCTATAATTTATAAAGGTATATAGTTTTCTATCATCATTATCACAATTTTCCAACACCACGCGGGTGAAACCGCGGGGCGCAGCTAGTATGTCATGAATGGAATTTGAAAACTATGCATATTACCTAAAGCGTAATATCTACATATCTACATAAGTATTACTTTTCTACACCTGCCACGTGTGTATTGGAAAGGCTTATCTATGTCCGCTTTCTTATATCAGTTCCCTCGAGGCGGCATTAAAAGCGACTTTGGCGTCCGAATCGGTCTGTGAGCCGCAGCCGGGAAATTCATAAGAGCGTCATTCTGTGTGGCGGATGATCAGAATATGAAATCAGACAAAATTATCATAAGCGATCTCGGCGCGACCTCCGCAGCTTATCTGCCTACTGATCAGGACAGGATACATACAGCAACGGAATATTTATCCTGAGCACATATCCAGAGAGGAGTAGCAATGCTTGTTGGTTTAATATTTATTTATTTATTTATTTATTTATTTATCCTATTTTTTATAGTTACATAGAAAGATTGCGTTCATTTTTTAACACATTTTAAAAGAATACATTTGAAGAAAATCGCGAAAGGGCATTAACTTGTCAGGATTACATCACCCCACTAGGTATACGCCTGTGTTGGGGTGATGGATACATAGTTCTGTGGTATTATTTGCTGAGCCTGTAGCCTTGCCTGCTGTCCTTCTTCCGTCTTAAAAACAATACGTAATATAATTTAGCATAATATAATATAAATAATATAATATAACATATTACAATATAATAAAATATCATATGTTATAACATATAAAATAATGTAGCATATTTATATATAATATAGTATAACATAATAAAATATAACATATTATAATCTGTATATCTGTATACATATCCATATATACAGATTATATATCATAGAATATTTTAATATATCATACTTTCGCATTCTTCTCTAGTATAATTTGAGAGCCAATGAGACACCCGTCTCTTGAACTGGTTGTCGGTTATGTTTAAGATCTGTCCTGTGTACGAGTTAAATATATTATAGAGTCTTCTATTATAGAGTTTCGGTCCGAGATATGCGTAGTGTCGTTGTCCGTATACAGTCCTCATTTTTGGTTGAATCTGTTTGTCTTTGTGTCTAGTGTTGTGTTTGTGCTCTGGTTTGTCTTTATCCGTGTTCTTCATGAGGTCCCTCCGATAGCGCACCAGAACAGCGCGTATGTATAGTTGGCGTACGTCAAGTACTTTAAAGTCTGTATATAGGTCGTCTGACGGGGAGCGATATGGCTTCTTGTTAATGACTCTGAGCAAAGCCTTTTGCGCTTTGACCAGTGGGTCAAGATTTGTTCTTGCCATACCGCCCCAACCGATTTGTCCGTATGTAAGTAGAGTCTGCGCCAGTGCATAGTAAACAGTCCGTAGTAGGTTAATGTTGAGTATGCTTCTTATATTTTTAAATATATAAATCACATATATGTATTTATATTTTCGAGGTGTCATCTACAACGGGCGATCCCATCACACCAAGAAGTTATAACGATAAATAATAGCTCTTTCAACTTAATACTTAGGGATAACACAGTCCACGAAGCCTACATCTTACGAGAGGCACTGAGAAGCACCCGTATCGCTCCTTACTACCAGTATAGTTGAATTTCACCGACCTCTTGACTGGCACTGGTTCGAGATCGCCTGCGCGGTCCTCTACCTAATGTAAGCGGTAATTCCTCTTGAATGTATCCCTGACCAAGACGTCCTAAGTCCGTGTCTGAAACCGGATCGTGTGGCCAAGTCATCGTTTCACGAGCGGTTGCCAATAGCTCAACAACCGCGCCCGCTCCAATTGAAACAAAGTCGATTCCAGACTTTCTCGGTTATCAGTCGGAATGCACGGTCGATTGGTTGACGCTGCACGGTGCGCAAACCGTCCAGATTGGCCCGAAGTACGACTCCCAAAGGAAACTGACCCACCTGCAGATTCAGTTCCAGGGGTAACTATTGGGAGCTCGTGTCCTTTCCGGGGTCGATCTTCTACGGGAAAACTATCGAATGGGTGCTGTCCTGTGAGTTGGGCCGACCTATAAATAAGGCGGGTCGTAGTGGCCCAACTGCACAATATTCATTAGCATTGAATATCTATGTATAACTAGAGCTGTCAACTACAACGGGCGAATCCGTCACCTCAGGAAGTTTTAGCGAAATGTATCGTTCTATCTCCCGTGAGGTGAGCGCAGAAGACTTAGGACAAAACAGTCCACCGTCAAGCTCCGCCACATGCCCGTAAGATCCCACTCCACATGCCACGTAAGATTACCCAGCGGGCCGACATTCGCGCCCTCACTTCCGGTTGCGACCAGATTACTCCGGTCTTCCGACTGGTTACGAGTTCGAGGTCGCCTATGCGGTCCTCTCAAGGGAGAGGACGTAAGGACGTAGCGGTGAAACAGTGTCAACCGAATCTATCGCGGACCACGGCATTCTTTACCCGGCTGTTCACCCGGAATCGGGTAGCCGATGGTCGTTTCAAGAGCAGTCGCCATAAGGTAAACAACCACCACCGCTCTATAGGAAACAGTACTGTTTCCAGATTCCCCCGACTGTTAGTCAAAATGCACAATCGATCGGCTCACACCGCACGGTGCGCAGACCGTCCAGGAGCCCCAGAAGTTTGACTCCTGGAGGAAACTGGCCCTCAAGCCAGAATCCTACCCGGGCTCACGCTTCATGCGTGAAGGCCGCCGGATGGGTGTTGACCCGTGAGTGTCACCGACCCTGAACAAATGGGTCTTCATGGCCAACTCAGCAAAGGGCACATTAGCTCCCAATATGTATGCATAATGTGTATTCGAGATACCAGATTCTATAACTCTTATGGACTCAGCTTGGATCTATTAGATATATTTAGATTAGACATTAGAACGTGCCACGCTAACTAGAAATAAACCAGACCCGGTCAATGGTATTCCAGGGGTACATTAAGTATATGATAAGAATAACTGATATTTGAAAGGTATGAGACTCGGGGATATGAGACTTGTCGGCCGATATTTAACAATCTGGTTCCAAATCTCGAATTGTGGATAATATACTAATTATAGTAAGGTAGAGTAAAGTAATTGTTTTTTTTTCTTCAGTTGTAATCTCTATTTTGCACAGCTTCGCCATCTTTTAGAACAAATTCATCCAATTCTTATATTTCTAATGCTTTTTTGTGTAGTAATGCCGGTTTTATTTTGCTTTTACAGTTCGTCTGAGCCAAGTCAACGGAGATGTTGGTAAAGGACGTCTAGAACTATATCGACCTCAAGAAGAAAACTGGATGCCAGCGTGCGTAAGCCATTGGGATGCAACAACGTCGCCGACAACCATCTGCAACATGTTGGGCTATGAGTAAGTTACTTTTACATTTTTGCTTATGAGCTAATTGACCAAAGAAGGTATTAAAATGAGTGGACGAGACAGGTAATATTTTTTACTTTGACAAGTGGCGAGCGTTTGAGACCTGGAGGGAGAAAGCCATACTTGCCAATGTCAAAGATATTAACTCAATTAACTAATTAAGTATAGATGTTACAGTTTAAACCTGTTTTTAGATAGAACGCGTTTTTTCTAGTTAGAAGTAGTTTTTACTAAATGCCTTTGTTAAAACTAGAAATACCTAGTCAAAACTAGAATTTACCACCGACATATTTGTTTTTCAAATAAAACTAGTTGTCACTCCGAGCTTTAGTTAAAACTAGCACTAGAGAAACTAATTTGGGATTGAAGACAAGATATAATTTTAAAAATATTTAATAAAAAGATCTAGGACACAGAGTTACGTTCCTATTAAAAATAATAATCTTACACTAAAGGAACATTTTAAGGAACCTTGACATAAAGTAATTGCCAAGGTGACAATATTAATTAAAAGTATATAAAATAATTAAACAAGTCAACAGAATACAACCACAACATTTTTAAAAAGGAATATTGTTAAGGAACATTTGTTAACATACAGTATAAAATAATCAAACAACCTTAAAACTAAAAAAGGATGAGGATCCACTTGTTATTGCAAGACAAGCTATCGTGGCATTCACTTTTAAATAGTTAGCTTTTAAGTTTTAACTAACTCGCTTCAGAAAAACGCGTTTTGTCTAGTAAGAACTAGTTTTATGTGATATTCAATTTTGAGCATTAGTTAATTCTAGTTTTAACACAGGCATTAAGAAAAAAAATACTTCTAACTAGGAAAAACGCGATATATCTAATAACTGGTTTTAACTGTAACATAGACAAGGTTACAAGACCGCTTTATAAAATTTTATGAATATGATAAAATTTCTGGCCATATTTATTAGAGATCTGAAATATTGCAAAATGCTCTTTTAACCTTGCTAATGTCTGAAGAAGACCACATATTTATAACATTCGAGTCTATTATTTTCAATTTCGAAATTTTGATGGAAAATTATAGTTTGAAATAGGCTGAAGCTAACTTATGTTAGCCATATTTATATATTTCTTGCCTGTTTATACAGGCAAGAAATATGTTAATCTTTTTTATTGTACAGTGAAAGGTTTTGCTACACAGGGACATAACAATATTAGAAGACAAATATTTTTCGTTTCTTTAGATTGATTACTTGTTAATTTGATTATTATTGCTATTTTTTCATTTGTTAATACATATTTTTTTTTGTTTATTATTTTTAAATTGTACGTAATAGTACGTAATTGTACGTAATTACTAAATATACTGAGCAAATCCCTAATTTGCAGATATTGTAGTTTTATTACATAGTCTATATCCATTTTCAGTTTTAAATTTTGTGTGTTCTTTTGGTATATTTTTTGTATTTTTTGCTGAAAATCAAGGGTATACTATTATTATTATATAGTAATATAAGTCCATGAATTTAGGGAAGAACAGTGGATTCTTGAGAAAAAAAACGAAATTTAAATTGTTTGCTGCGGACCTCATACCACATACCTCATTTGTTCTGTTGAATAATAAAAATATCATCTAAAAAGTATATTTTCCTTAAACCACCCTCTTATCCACACAGACACGGGCGCCGTCCGTTTTTCCGCCGTGTCCGTGATGACGACACCGCTTATTAACCGTGGATTTTCACGGCGAAAAAACGTGTGTGGACAAGAGAGCTAACGCTTGACTATTAAAAGATGCTTATATCTAATTTTGTATGAATAGGATGAGAAAGTTGATGTAATTATCTGGTCACGAATCTGAAGGATCTTGGTATTTTGTTGTGTTTAATGGATAGTTAGTTCACTAAATAAATCTAGTTCAAAAACAAATTTCAATTTTTGATAGGGTATTATAAAACTACTTGGCTATTGCGTTTTTAAAATTAAAATTCGTTTATCTCGACAAAATGATTTTGTCACAAGTTGATCTCCTTTTGTGGTCTTCCTGCTGACAACCGAGACATCGTCCAACATGAGTAAAAATAGCCACTAAAACCCTTTCATTAATAAACTTACTCTAATAAATTTAATTGCTGAGGATCCGTGACAGTAGATCTCTTCTCTATAACTTACTCCATAATCCTACACCGCCTTCTTATCTTAAGCAACTCTTCACTCCTTCATTGTGTCCCGATAAGTTTCTCAGTATACTCAGAATAATACACCGTTTATTTACCGCATTCCCGCTTCGCAGACATGAAACATATTTGAAAGGTTTACTTAATCGTATAGGTTCAATTATTTATTTATTCTTTAATGGATCCGAGTTAGTTTTTTTGGGAATTTACTAAAATAATATAATTTTTCATCCCTTCTTTAGCTGGCTGTGTTAGAAGGTGTTTTATGAATTAACCATTCCAGCAGGCAAGCGTGTAATATAGGAGAAAGTCCCCTAACGCCGGACGGCACCTAGCGTCGGGCACTAATAGTATATCGACAAGTCGTGGCGCTATCGATACAAAGACGGATGAAAATGGTGTGGGGAAGGGAAGCGAACGCTTTTCCTTTTCCTACGTCTTTGTATCGATCGCGCCGCGACTTGTCGAGATACTATTAGTGTCCGACGCTAGCTGCCGTCCGGCGTTATGGGACCTCCACCTACAAATCGTCGTAAAAATTTAGTTTTTTTTCGAATATACATTGATTTACTTTAATTGAATTATCTGCTAATTCGATAAAAGTTGCGTTCATTTTCTTTCCTGTTGCTGAAAATTATAGTATAAGTTACCGTTTCTAGAAGCGCGAACCAAAGTCGTCTTGCAACCCTGAGCGGGAGTGAGCTGTTGGCAGGAGGCGGTGGAAAGTCAGGTCACGGGGAGTCACAACTCTGGCGGATGTACCAGCGCCGAGAGACGAATCTATTGAAGGAGTTCAGAGTCTGTGCGGCAACGTCGTCTACCGTCGATCTCGTCTGCAATAACTACGGTTAGTGAATTGTTTACAGAGTTATATGTATATATATATATATATATATATATATATATATATATATATATATATATATATATATATATATATATATATATATATATATATATATATATATATATATATATATATATATATATATATATATATATATATATATATATATATATATATATATATATATATATATATATATATATATATATATATATATATATATATATATATATATATATATATATATATATATATATATATATATATATATATATATATATATATATATATATATATATATATATATATATATATATATATATATATATATATATATATATATATATGTATATATATATATATATATATATATATATATATATATATATATATATATATATATATATATATATATATATATATATATATATATATATATATATATATATATATATATATATATATATATATATATATATATATATATATATATATATATATATATATATATATATATATATATATATATATATATATATATATATATATATATATATATATATATATATATATATATAATATTGTTAATATTTGATTGGTTTTGTGTAAAATCTTTTTTTAAAGAATTCGTTTAAAGGATGACACTTTGATGAAAAAATAAAATATATATATATATGTATATATATGTATATATATGTATATATATGTATATATATGTATATATATGTATATATATGTATATATATATATATATATATATATATATATATATATATATATATATATATATATATTATATATATATATATATATATATATATATATATATTATATATATATATATATATATATATATATATATAATATATATATATATATATATATATATTATATATATATATATATATATATATATATATATAATTTATATAATTATATATATATATATATATATATATATATATATATATATATATATATATATATATATATATATATATATATATATATATA
>CALYMY010000663.1:0-17534 GCA_944548615.1 Micropterix aruncella | reverse complement strand
ATATATATATATATATATATATATATATATATATATATAATATATATATATATATATATATATATATATATATATATATATATATATATATATATATATATATATATATATATATATATATATATATATATAATATATATATATATATATATAATATATATATATATATATATAATATATATATAATATATATATATATATATATATATATATATATATATATATATTATATATATATATATATATATATATATATATATATATATATATATATATATATATATATATATATATATATATATATATATATATATATATATATATATATATATATATATATATTATATATATATATATATATATATATATATATAGTATATATATATATATATATATATATATATATATATATATATATCTACTAAAATGACACAATCAAAACGACAGAAAAAATTATACTTCTTTCTTTTATCAAATATGATCTCGTCTAAATTTTGAAATTATACTGAAATACCCTTTTATTAAACGGGATTTTTCACTGGTCGTGTAATGAGTGAGGATTATATCTGCGGATTCTGCAAAGAAATTGCTGAAAGTAATACTTAAGGAAGCAGTCCGTCATAGAGCAATAGGGAAAAACACAGAAATATTAATACGATAAAAACGATTTCATCGCGTGATGTTTGTAACACCCGACGTTTCGGCGATGTTGCAACCGCCCCTGACTAGGGTAGACTGAAAGTCCAGACCTTTCAGTCTACCCTAGACAATGGCGGTTGCAACATCGCTGAAACATCGGGTGTTACAAACTTCACGCGCTAAATTCGTTTTTATATTATTGATGATGTCAAACAACCGCGATACAGAAATATCCCTCATTATCAAAAAAAAAAGAAATCATGGTTTTAAAAACTTTTAATTCATGACAAAAATTCAATATCTGAGGCCTTTAATCTTCTTTCGAAGATAACTTTTCAATAGAAGACGACTAACATTTATAATTATTAATTTCAAGTAAAACGAGACAACGAGTCAACTAGACAACATCAACTAAATATGTGGGGTTCTTGCGGTTTATGTAATCCGGAAGCCAACAACATTATTGAAATATTGCCCGAGTCCGCATGAGTAATATTTACGACTCGGTAGTGTCGTGTTAAATTAAGCGAAAATGTCCTAACTGCTAAGATAACATAAGAATTATCACTACACAACGGTCGTTAGGTCGTTATTTTCGTATGGTCCCAATGTGGTTTATTGCCCCGACGACACGAGGTGAATTTATGTCGCACCCTTTAGTGAAACAGGCTTTGTGTTATCTAGCGTTGATAGCGGCATGAAAACGGACGTTATCTCGTGCTTAAGGGTTAGTGTTTAGCTTTGGTTGCTACTTGTCTTATTCGGTTGTAGGTGTTTGACCGCGCGGATGAGGCGCTTTGTTTGAGAAGTTGAGGTGCCGTGCCTCCCTAGTTTTCTTATCCATCCATAAACGGTCATATAAAGATACTCATCTTGCATACGATTATTTTGACATACAAGCTCCGTACATATTAAATAATTTATTTATTTAAGAATTAATTACATTATAGCATTGATTTTGGTTACAAAAATAACAGGAACCGAATGGCAAACTTTAAACTTTTGCTTATATGATTCTGCCCCCCAACAGGGACTAGCCCGTTCTAGGGTAGACAGGACTCTAATATTACAATAAATTATGTACAAGTTGTAGTAAAATGCTAATAAAACTAACTTCCCCTAAAATGTGGTTCCATTATATAATTGCCAATTCGCAATTCACAAAAGAAAACGCAATTCCATTATATAATCGCCATTAAATGGAATATAATATTCTAGCATCATAAAGAGATTAGTCTTAAAACTTAATTAAAGAAAAAAAAAGTTGTAAGTAAGAAAAGAAAGAAAAGGTAAATAATATTTAATATAAAGTTAAATATAAAAATGCTTAGTCAAAGCAAGTACGATTCATTATCAAAACAATGTATATCAAATGATGGGAATAAGATGACTACGAAAGTGAACCATAAGATATTTAAGTTTTATATAATGCAGTGATATTAAAACGCTAATATATTTATATTAAAAATAGTAATAAAACTTTATTTTCAATGAAAAAAGGCGAGCTTATTGCCTCTGATATATGTAGGTATATCAGCTAACGTATAACTTAAGTTAATATTACAAGTTTTGCGTTGGCTACACTAAATAAAAATAGGTTGTGCCACATTAGGAATTCCCCAGCAAGTAGCCAAAGACTGATTTCATCTGAGTATTAATTTCTTAAATAAAATCGATGAGCCCTCTCTCGGCCGGCGGACGAAACCGATTGGGCTCTACTTCAACGCCTCGGGTGGCGCGGTTCGTTTCTTGGCTAAGGGAGGGGTTGGGCCAGGGGCTAACAGATAACGGTAATATGTTTTAAATATATATGGCGGAATTCAAATAATATTAGTGTAGCTTGTAGCTTAATTATATGAGATATTACAACCAAGATTCAAACGAAGATTCAATATGGTTTCGGCCCAACAAGGCATTCGTGTACCATATTTCAAGTCTCAAAATCTCAAACTTTGAACTTAGATACTTGTATTCCAATGTTTCGAGAATGAAATATGACTAGTGCGCCCCCTGGTCGTCCGATGTCAACCAGACTCTTAACAACTCTTGCCTTGACCAATGATGCCTGCATGCTAAATTTTAGCTCAATCGGATTACGCGATCGGGCGCTATCTTGATGGAACACATATACACACGAACATACTTTAATCTGGAAATGTTTTTAATCTTCTCAGGGTCAGATAATAGAGCGCGTTCACAATACATTCCCTCCTCGTCTATTGGTGGGCCGGGGAATTAAAATTAAAATGATAAAATAATCAGAAAACTAGAATAAAAGAATAACAAGAGGAAAACAAATTATTAAAATTAAATAAAAATGCATAGGAAAGCAAGGAGACGAAACAAGGAATGGGAAGCAAGAAGGAGGAGGAAGAGGAGAGTTGGTTATAGTTTTAGGCTTCAAGGAGCAAGTTCCAAGGCCAGGCCAAAGAGCCTGGTCTTGAACGTGGTGATACTGGAGGCTGTTCTGACATTGTTCGTTAAAGCATTCCAGAGTCGTGCAGCTCCCACGGAGAAGGAGTACGAAAAAAAGCCGCTGCTGTGACCAGGGATGGATAACAGGTTATTGCCCTCTGATCTCAGGGACGGCCGATAGAGTCGGGAGCCTTTCAGGGAGATCAAGCTGTTCGCGATTCACGAGGATTCTATATAACAGGCAGGGAGTTCTAACCTGCCTCGTCTTCCTGGTGGTAAGTCACTGCAGTCTACATCGATATGCCTTGCTATTAGCTATATATTAAGCTAAAACTAGTCAATTATGATTAATTAGATGATTTTAAAGATGGGAACGTATTATAACTATGTTCTATTTCAGCGACAAAGACAAAATATACATAAAGATACACTTATTTATTCAGTTATTATGGAATTGTACACTCTAGAATTAATATGCAAGGGCGAATTGGATTCGTCTGTAGTGCTCTTGGATAATATTTAAAACAAATATATAAACTGCAGAATCATAAGGCGATTTTAAAAAGTCGTTTGCACTCGCACCCATCTTGTGAAAGGGACAAACCTGTCGCATGTCATTGAAATGAAAATAGGTCGATTGTCGGCTGGCAAAAGCGCCGCTCTAAATCTGCCAAAAGTCCATACAAGTTGTCTGTGTCACACGCCGGGTACCACCGAGCTATTTCACTTGCATTTTGTGTTGAATTTTAGTGTGATGTCGTCCCTCATATCTATGGGGTCCCCATATCTATGCGTTATTTTCAGCGCTCCGTCCGTCGCCCACTATGGTGCTAGGCGCGCATGTACCTAGGGTAACTATACTAGAAAGACCCCATCGTTTTAATATAAAAATTTCAAGGTTGGATTTTCAAACTTGAAATAGATATGGGATTTCAAATTTCAAATAGGAAATAAACTGACGATTAATCTTTAATATTTACAATTATTCTTTGATATAAGTGTTCACTGCTCCATCGCTCCAGGATCCGCGGCCACTATGGAAGATTACACATGTTTTCATTGTTTCCCATTTTTAAAAATGGTATTTGATTTCGTTTTATACACCACCATAATCACCCAGCCCTTAAGAGCAAAAGACATTGAAACATTTGACGGCGATTCACGGCTCCAGCCGTTAGACGGAGAAGGGATCATACATTCATCTGTTTCTCTCGTGCGCAGTGTCTATCCATATACAGGGCAGCCTCTGTCGTGAGCAGTGTCAATCCATATAGAGGCTCTGTTGTGCGCAGTGTAAATCCATATACATTCTCTGACGTGAGCAGTTTCAATCCATAGTCTCTGTCGTGAGCAGTGTCAATCCATTCACAGTCTCTGACGTGAGCAGTGTCAATCCATATACAGTATCTGTCATGAGTAAAGACAATCCATATAGTCTTTGTTGTGCGCATTGTCAATCCTTATACGGTCTCTGTTGTGAGCAGTGTCAATCCTATACAGTCTCTGTCGTCAATCAATATTGCCGCGCGCTACTTATATCGCTTCTCGACAACCGAAGCGCGTCGATTATGCCTAGGAATCTAAAATTTTAGTTTATAATTTGAATTATTATTATTATGTACCGCTGTTATACCACATAGTTTTCAAGATACCACAAAAATCCTTTTAAGACCTACCTGAAACTAAACAAGAAAAAAGAGTAGATGAAACAAGAACAAAAATTTTTTAGATGTTGTTTCTTTTCAATTCAGTTTTTCATGTAGAAAAAAATCATGTAAAAATATCTCCTAATACTTAAATACATACATTTCAGATGAAGGTAAAGTAAAAACATATATTTTTTTAATTTTATTGTTTAGTTTTTCCTATAAAGTTACTATTTAAAATGATTGTAGAGCTGTCTCGAACACCATTTATAATATTAAAGTTGTGACCTCGATTCAAACTAAAACCCAACGTAATGTGATGATTAGATCTCGTCCTTTAAAATAGTAGGTACCTACCTACTCTTTTAAAGGACGTAGTAATTATCTAAATGTACAGGTATGTCTTATCGAAATTGTAGCGCTCTCATGTAAAACACGAAATCCAAGATTTTATCGGCTGTTTGACGTTATAAATAAGACAAAAATGGATATTTTTTCAAGGAATCGAATCCCGGATAGTTTCTTGACAACGGCGGTTGTGACATCGCCGAATCATCAGACTCGGGTATTACCCTCTTCCATATGGTAATATCCGTTTTAGTGTTATTTTTAGCTATTACACGAATATAATGGCACAACAACTACCTTTTCCACACTTTTTAGGGTTGGGGCTACGGGTCCGACGTAGGGTTGCGATGAATGATAGGCAACTATTGATATCCTGCAAACTGCATGTTTAACGTTCTTTTTAAAAAAATACACAAATCGATGCTGGAGAAACTGAATTACGAAGGTACTTGACTGCATAATCGATCAGATATTTAAGGTGGCTTATGCAGAATTTTCTACGTAGCCGTCCTTTGAGCTCTTGGCGAGTTGCCTCTTCAACACTGTACTCTTACTTCTTCTGTACCATGTACCCTGTACCCAACACTGTACCATGCTTCTTCTTAATGGTATCTAAAGGTTCCGTGCAGCTTGGGTCTGATGACCAATTTGTTATTTTGGGTCCGCTCAACTCACGGTTCAACTCCCATCCGGTAGTCTCCTCGAAGAGGGACTAACCTGTACAGGACTCTGTTAACCCTGTCACGGTCATGTCGTGAACAGGCGATCGGTTATTCCAATCTGGGGGAACACCTCGGGAGATACTGGAAGGAAGGAGAGGAGGGAAGGAAAAGGAAGCGAAAAGGAGGGGGGAAGAGGAGGGTTGGCTGGTTTATGGTTTTAGGATTATATGCTCCTTGAGCCTGGCCTTGAACGAGGAAATGCTGGGGTCTGTTCTAATATTATTCGGTAAAGCATTCCAGAGTCGTGCAGCTTCCACGGAGAAGGAGTACGAAAAAAAGTCGCTGCTATGACCAGGGATGGATAACAGGTTATTGCCCTCTGATCTCAGGGGACGGCCGTGCGCCGATAGCGCGGTAAACCTATCGGCAAGATAAAGCGGCACGCCATTGGCGAGGATTCTATATAAGAGGCAGAGAGTTCTAACCTGTCTCGTCTCCCTGGTGGTAAGCCACTGCAGTCTTCTTCGATATTCCGTGATATGGTCATATTTTCTGAGGCCAAAAATGAAGCGGATACAGACGTTCTGTAGCCTTTTCACCTTGGTGGCCAGCTATTCTGTCAGATCGAGGAAGGCGGTGTCGCCATAGTGAAGGAGTGGAAGAAGTAAAGATTAACAGATTGTCTCTTCACTTTTCTCCGGGAGAAAATTTTGGAGCTTCTTCAGCGAATGACATCTGTTAAAGATCTTTCCTCTCATCTCCCTAATATGATGCTGCCTCTCATCTCCCTAATTTATTTCGAACTGAATTACCGTTTACATCAGGTAGATGTTGCGCAAGCGACTTCGAATTTGTGACCAGACTGCAGTCAGGGTGTGAGGCACTTCCCAGTGCCAAGCGATAAAGCGTTGGGATCTCACGGGATTGATGATGTAGTTAGATAGTGGACTGTATGGTCCATAAATCTTTGCTCCATGGGAGAATGGATAATCTAATATCGTTATAACTTCATGGGGTGGCTGTTTCGCTCATAATAGTTGAAAAAGGTCAAGTGCTACTTCTTGAGAACCTAGTGTGTTGTTGTGTAGAGTAATTGCAAAATATTTTTCAGCCTACATGATGTCTGCACCATATAATACCATCTAGAAAGGGATACGTATACGCCGACGCTGGGATATTCCTCTTCCAAATCAACAGGCAAAAAACTGTAGGTAAGGCGGTAAATGGGAATAAAATTTCCTGCCCTTTTCGGCCCGAACGATTCTGACATGAAAGGATTTTTTTTATTTTCCATCTAAAAATAAAACACGCACACTGCTAACATTACGAATTCTGTTTTTGTACATACTCGTATATTTCAGAATCTGCTTTCAGAATGTTATAAAAATATTAACTTTTTTTTCAATTTATCATACTGATTGTATATGGCGAATTTGTCCTTATGGGATTGTACATTTTAACGTAAATTCTTAGGGATACACTTTTACACGCAATATTTAGACTTCATTTGTCTAATTTTTATATTTCATTTTAATATTAAATTTCTATTTTTATTTCTAAGCAACTTACAGCCTTCTAAAGCACACAACTAAGGCCACTTTAGAGTTGTCAACTACTACGGGCGATGCGTCATCCCAGGAAGGAATAATTATACAATCATTCTTTCAGCCGTGGGGTGAACGTAGAGACCGCCCGTGAGACTCCAACGCCTTACCGCGTGGCAATAGGAAGTAAACCCAGCGGTCAGCCTCGAGCCCTCGGTAGCAGATTTGGCCGGATTTCTCCATCCACCTATCTGGTGACAGGTTCGAAGTCGCTTGCGCGACCTATACCCCTGATGTTAGCGTTAATTCAGTTCGATATGATCGCGAACCGTGACGCCCTTTGCCCGTCTTTCAACCGGGTTCGGGTGACAACAAGAGTTGTCGACTACAGCGGGCGAGCCCGTCACCTCAGGAAGTTTTAACGATTAGTCGTTTTATCTCCCTGAAGTGAGCGCAGAAGACTTAGGACAAAAACAGTCCACCGTCTAGCTCCGCCACAAACCCGTAAGAGGTCGATGCCTTAACCGCGAGATTGCCAGGAGTGTTACCCAGCGGGCTTACACTCCAGAAATATTAAATTGATTATTAGATTACTATTTTGTTATTACGGTTTTATACAGAATAACGACGTTTCAATTGTTATTTTGCTGTATAACAAGTAATTTTGTTGAAACCCCATTACTCGATTATATGTATCAACATTTGTATCAACTCGATTATATGTATCAACAGTATTAACCGTATGGTTAAGTCTGTTGTGTCAACATAAGATACTTTCTATATTCCCTCTTTTCATTCAACCTTCGCAAAAAATACCTTTTTCAGACGCTCTTGCATATGTTATAATGAAGTTTTGAACGACATAGATATATTCTCAGTGTCATTAATTACTTTTAGGAAACAATTGAGTGATTTGTTGTTGCATTAGTTTTAGTTTACAGCTAATAATTTAGGTACTCGTACTAAATGAAAATAATTCGATCCGACTAGAAATTTACATTGTTGTGGCTACACTTACAAGTTTTGAATTAATGGTAATATAGGTCTATTTGTTTGTGTATTTGTTAAAACAATTGTTTATGACGGTTTTTTATCTAAATAATAAAAATAAAAAAAACATGATTCAGTGGGATATAGTATACTGTAGTTTCAACATGATTCATGTGTCCGACTATAGCTGTACGTATACTACTACATGCTGTTATGTAAGAAGCGAGATCGCAAGGTCGCGACGTAATGAAATAACATTGTGTTTTAACATTACGGCACGGTAAATACCGTCACGCAATTACCGTCGGGTGTCGGGCCTGAGTGCTCTAGCGGCAGAACATTTTGTACAGAGCTGTTCACATTTACCCGACAACTAGAGTTGTCAACTACAATGAGCGAGCCCGTCACCTCAGGAAGTTTTAACGATTAGTCGTTCTATCTCCCTGGAGTGAGCGCAGAACACTTGGACAAAACAGTCCACCGTCAAGCTCCGCTACAAACCCGTAAGAGGCCAACGCCTTAACCGCGAGATAGCCAGGAGTATTACCCAGCTGGCTTACACTCACGCCCTTACTTCCAATTGCGACCAGATTACTCCAGTCTCTCGATTGGTCACGAGTTCGAGGTCGTTTGCGCGGTCCTCTCCCTTACGAAGCGGTGAAACGGTGTATACCGAATCTATAGCGGGCCACGGCATCCTTTGCCGGCTGTTCACCCAGGATTGGGTAGCCCACGGTCGTTTCAAGAGCAGTCGCCGTAAGCCACCCCCGCTCTATAGGAAACAGTACTGCTTCCAGACTCCCCCGACTGTTAGTCAGAGTGCGCAATCGAATGGCATATGCCATCCAGGAGCGCCAGATGGAAACTAACCCTAAGGCCACAGTCCTACCCAGGGTCGCACTTCATGCGTGGAGGCCGTCGGATGGGTGTTCACCCGTGGTGTGACCAACCCTGAACATAATCATAAAACAAACTAAATATGACTACTACAAAAACTTGCTTAATGAAGTCAATGGAGACAAAAAAAGACATGGGAAATAATAAAAAACATAGCTTTTGGAAAAAAAGAAAATTCAAAAATTAAGGCTGTTAAAATCGGTCAAGAAATCACAAATGTCGATCAGTATCCGCAAGTCACATTAAATTTTATAAATCAGTATTTTGCTACTGTAGGAGAAAAACTGGCAAAGCATATACTCCGGGATATTGATTCGACGGAGGATATTTTATCGAACTCATTAAATAGCGAGAAAAAAAGTACATTATCATTCCACTTCACTCCTACTGATACAAGCGAGGTTAGGAAAACAATTAGGAACTTAAAAAAATGTTCCCCCGGCTGTGATGAAATTCTTAGTGACCTGCTGAAATATGCGGAGGACTGGATTGCAGAGCCTATCGTTCACATAATTAATCTAAGTTTTAAAACTGGAGTTTTTCCCCAATGCTTTAAGAGGGCAAAAGTTATACCAATCTTTAAATCTGGTAGTAGTGATGAAATTAGCAACTATCGGCCTATCTCCCTGCTTAGCGTGTTTTCAAAAATCAAGTCACGGCTTGTTAAATTCTTTTACTCAGATGGACTTTTCTCTGATCATCAATACGGCTTTAGACAAGGTCGAGGGACAAATGATGCAATTAATTTCGTTACTCAATCCGTAGCTAAGAGTATTGACCAAGGGAAAAAAGCCATGGCAATTTTCCTCGATCTGTCTAAAGCATTTGATACTGTTTCACATGCGATACTTAAAAAAAAGCTCTTTGGATATGGTATACAGGGATGCTCGAATAAATGGATAGAAAGTTATTTGAAGGACAGGTCACAGATTTTAGTGATTGACGGCAAAGAAAGTGACAGTGCCGAAATATCCTTTGGTGTACCTCAAGGCAGCGTACTTGGCCCTATTCTCTTTCTGATGTACGTCAATGATTTGTGTGAATTGCCTCTTGGCGATTATGCAAGAATTGTCTCCTTTGCTGATGACACGGTTATCCTCGTTGAAGCAGAAACATGGGCTGAGGTACTAGTAAAGGCACAAAATAGCCTGGACAGTGTGAAAGCATGGCTTGATAGACATGTCCTAACTCTGAATGCCTCAAAAAGCAATTTCATTGTGTTTGGATTACGTCCTGTAGTCATCACACCTCCTCCATCATTGACAATCCACTCTTACCACTGTAATAGGCAACCATCCTGCGCTTGTTACCATATCCAAGAAAAAACCGAAGTCAAGTATCTGGGTGTCCTAATAGACTCTAAATTGAGCTGGGATAACCAATTATTACAACTCTCTTCGAGGTCTCGGAAACTAGTTTTCGTCTTTAGAGAATTACGCAACGTCCTTTCTAAGAACTCCCTAAATATGGTTTATATGGCCCTGTGTCAGGGTTTATGGGTACACGGAATAATAGCTTGGGGAGCATGTGTAAAATCTGTCTTGGATCCTCTAGTGAAAGCCCAAAAGCTTTTGTTGAGGGTAATCAATAGAAGGCCCCCACGATATGACTCCAACATGCTATTCAAAGAAAGTAATGTGTTAGACATACGCCAGCTGTTTGTGAAACAGTCACTCATGTTCTTCCATCGAACCTCAGATAAACGACTACGAAGCCAGCAACACCGAACTACAAGAGCATCTGCAGGTCTGAATTATGCCGTTCCCCGAGTTAATTCTTCATTTGCCCAAAGACAATTCAACTATATAGCACCTAAAATATTCAACCGCCTTGATGACAAAATAAAGGAAATAGAAAATACCATTTTAATCAAAAAAAATATTAAAAAATGGCTTGACCACATAGGTCGTTCAAGGACAGAGAAAGAACTGCTGCAAGTCATATCTTAAAAAATATATATATATATATTTCTGCATAACTTTACTATATAATATGATATAAGATATTAAACAAAATGTACTATATTGTAATATAATGCAAAAGAATAATACTATAATATATTTAGATCGTTATATTTATATATTTGTGTATGTATGTATATGTTTGTGTGTATGTGTATATGTATCTATATGAGTACCTACGTCAGTTAGGCTTCTCCACCTAAGTCAGAAAGTAAGTCGTATGCCCAGATACAGGCTATATTTGGCCTAGTTGGGTATACGCTGAGCATGGTCATGTGAATGTGGGCCGTTGTTTCTTCGCACCATTACTTGTTATGACTATTTTTATGCGTTTTATAATTATGTTTGATACAAATAAATAAATAAAGAAATAATCATAATCATAATCATCATTTATTTTACAAAAAAGACTAGATATCTACAACAAAGATACCTAATCTGGTGAAATCGTCAAGAAAAAATACATATTAGATAAATTACATATTCTTTAAATTTTAAAATGAAAAACCATAGTAGAAATATAAATAGTGTCAAATTAAAAGACATAACAAAATAAAAAAATAAAAAAATAATCGCATCAAAAAAAAAGAAAACAATAAAAAAAATATAAAAAAAGAAATGTTAAATGATCCACTAACTAAATTCCAACATAATTTGGAAATAATACCCTTTCAAAAGTCAACTTAACAACTAAAACGCTTGAAACATATATTAAAAAAATCCTATCAATATTGTAAAATAGCATTTCATGCTCTAAACTTTTTAAATCTTACATACAAATACTATTTAGACTACAAACGATTCAGCACAGCTGTAGAATTCGTCCAGATGTAGAAAGCATGTGTGGATGCCAATTTTCTTTTTACAAAACTCTCGAAAAATTTTAACTCCAGAAGTCTAGTTGGAGTGGGAGGCAGTTAAAAAGCTTAAAATTAACGTAATTGAAGGACTTTTGAGTCTGTGTTAGATGCACTCTGGGAAGGGCAATATTTAACCGGTGGCGAGTGTCATGGGTGTGGTGATCACCATTTAGTTCACGTTTTGTGACCTTGGTTCTCGCATAAATTAAACACCGAAGAATATACTCAGCTACCATAGTTAATATTTTAAATTTTTTAAAGTACGGGACGCAGTGAGTATTTCGCGCTAGTCCTGCGATGGCTCTTACTGCCTGCTTTTGGAGTATAAATATTCGAGAGCTATCAGGGAGTTTCCCCATAGAATTATACCGTAGGCCATTTTCGAATGGAAGCAGGCATGATAAGCTGAGAGGGATGCAGATTCTCCAGCTAAGTATTTAATTTTACGCACAGCATATATCGCAGACGAGAGGCTACTACTAAGTTCATTTATGAACGACTTAATTAATTTACCAGTTTAATTTATTATCAATCACAAGACCAAGAAATTTGGAATCCTTGCTTAAACTTATTTGGTCGTTTTGAACTAATAGGGTCGGCGAATCAATCGACCTTCTGTAATTAGACGAGAAATGCATGCCTGTGGTTTTTTTTTAAACAGAATGGGTCTTACGTACGTGGCCGACTCATATTATGGAACTCATATTATCGACTCATATTACGGAACGTGGCCAACTCAGCAAAGGCCCCTTAGCTCCCGACATTTTTTTGTCGGCTCCGACAAGTATTGTCGATCTGTTGGCGATCGCCGTACGGCCGACAAAAAATTGTTTCGATCTCGCTCGCCCATATTTTCGTATGGCGCTGTTCACATTTATTGGATGTCGGGACCCGTAGCCGATAACCTCCGTAGTGTTCACGGGAGCGCGCGTGTCGTGTTGTGTTAATGGTGGACGAGTTTGTTTGTTTAATAATAGAGAAAGATTTTAAATTCTGAAGAGGGAATCACACTTGTTGAAAGAGTTATTTTTTGGGGCAAACGTGAAATTAATACAGAAATAAGTAATTGAATATACCATTAGTATTAGCGAGAAATACTAATGGTATGCTGCCTTCTCATACCACATTTCGACAAGTTAGAAGAAAAAGAAAGACAATTTTGTCTTTCTTTTTCACAACAGAAACAGCTCGTCGATTTCCATCGCGCACAGTCGCCTCTTGGAGTCGCGGCATCATCCGATTAAAAATCGGATTCTACACCCGGCTAGTGTTCACACTAGTCGGGTGTCGTTCACAGAGGCGACGACATCCGCTTAAAAAACGGATCTGACGCCCGACAAGTGGGAACGGGTTCTTACGCGTCATGTTAATTCATAAACATGGAGCACAGTCCGTTATATAAGTAATCCTTGTGTACATACGTATTTCCGCGTATTTCATAGTTGTATTTTTCTCGGTGTAATGCAGGGAAATAAAGGCGAATATGACTGGCGTAAGAATTTCGTATTTCATTTTAATTGCATGACATTTCAATTGGATGCTGCGTGATGTGGATAAAACTAAAAGATATAGCAATAGCGTCCAATTCGCTCGACGAAAGCCATTGCAGAGAGGCGATTTGAGATAGCCGCGAAAGCGAGAATGGGAGTGAAATATCAAATTACTAGGCATCGTGACGAGCATGAAAAATGGCCGGGAGAGGCGGGAGTGGCTATGTAAACTGAAGCACGTCGGTCGGCCGGATGAGCACCGACGGATATGTGTGTAGTAGCCGCTCCGCACAGCGGGGTGAAGCGTCGGGTCGGGTGACCATGAGTTATGTGCGAGATCGGATTTTTATCTTTTTATATTCGCCTCGCGTTTTATATTCCAGTGGACTAATCCCGGTTTCCCAAATAAGGCGGAAAAAAATAATGCATAGTTAGGTACTTCGTCGGTAAAACCAAATATTTTGATCCCGACGGAAATTTGAATAAAAAGTATAAACTATTTTTATTATTTACTAACGATATTTAATATTTTTGTGGGTAGTAATGTATGTATCATAATGATCTTTATATAAAAACCATATATAATAAGGTATTTTTTAATATATACATAAGTATAAAGCCAGTCAAAAAATATAGAGGTTGAGTTTTTAATTAGTGACATCATTAAAGCGGGTGAATCAGTACTAGCAAATAAGCAACTTTCGATATAAAATGTTGTAAAACACAAACAAAAAATCTTTTCGTTTTTTTTTAGTTTAATGTTTTGAAAAATATCAAAAAATGGTTGAGCGCGTTGTTTCATCTAGCGATAGGTAAAATATCGTGATTATTGTTTAATTGCGATTTTTTTACCTATTGCTAGATAGCACAGCGCGCATAACGCTTTTCGCATCAGTCATGTTTTTCAAATTAATATGTATATATATATATATATATATATATATATATATATATATATATATATATATATATATATATATATATATATATATATATATATATATATATATATATATATATATATATATATATATATATATATATATATATATATATATATATATATATATATATATATATATATATATATATATATATATATATATATATATATATATATATATATATATATATATATATATATATATATATATATATATATATATATATATATATATATATATATATATATATATATATATATATATATATATATATATATATATATATATATATATATATATATATATATATATATATATATATATATATATATATATATATATATATATATATATATATATATTTAATATATTTAATTATTTATATATTTAATGTAAATTTGCTAAAAAAAGATAGGTTAACCACTAAATTGCTATTGTTTTTTAAATCGTTTAACATGGTAAATGTTTTTATTGAGCCAACTAGAGTAACTTTAAACACAGCTAATTGCTTGGATAACTTTTTCTGTGACTGTAATTGGCAAGACAAACAGCTTGTTAATTCTATTAAGTCGGATCATTCGGGCCAAGTGGTTACATTTAATTATAAAAATTTAAATAATAGGAATGAATTTCTTTGCAGGCCGATTACTAATAAAAAGATTTTTGCCTTCAGAGAAAAAATTTTAGGGAATGCTCACCTACTCAATGCGGAGCCATGTGTAAATAAGAACTATCAAGAATTATTTGACAGGCTAAATACTGTTTACCAACAGATATTTACAATTAAAACAATCAATACGACTGTAAAGCCTACATTCAATGACTGGGCCACACCAGGTATTAGAATAAGCAGAAACAGACTTTATGAACTTTATGAGGAAAAAAATTTCAACCATAGTGAGGATTTATGTAAATACGTTCGAAACTATTCAAAATTATTTAAAAGAGTTTGCTCCTTAGCTAAGTCTTTGACCATCAGCAGTAAAATCCGGAATTCAGAAAACAAAATTAAAACTACTTGGAATATGATCAATAGAGAGACTGGTAAAACTAAATCTCGAGACAGAAACTTTACTCTAAAGATTGACAATAAAACCTTATCCAGCAAGTCCGATATAGCAAAAGCCTTTGAAATCTTCTTTACTAATATTCCTATTTTAACAACTCAGTCTTTAAACTCCTCGCCTGTTCATTCAGAGAAACTATTGCAAGAAAATGTAGTATGTGACATCGTGAACCAATTTGTATTTGAGAATGTAACCTCCGATGTAATTGTTAAAACATTTAAATCTTTAAACTTAAAATACACGGAAGATAATTGGGGTATGTCAGTAAAGGTAATTAATTCAGTTATTGATATTATTGCGCCGCATTTGGCTGTTATTTTTAATCAAAGTGTAGACCAAGGAGTTTTCCCAGATCTAATGAAACATAGCCGGCTCATTCCATTATTTAAATCAGGACTACAGACTGAACCAATAAATTATAGACCAATTTCAATACTGCCTGTTCTTTCAAAAATCTTTGAAAAAATTATAAACAATCAATTGCTTATATTTTTTATTTCAAATAAATTGCTTCATAAAGAACAGTATGGTTTTAGTAAAGGCAGGTCCACTATCGATGCTGGTGCTAAACTTTTGGAGCATATATTTGATGCATGGGAGCACTCCCAAAATGGAATTGGTGTTTTTTGTGACCTTTCTAAAGCCTTTGACTGCGTAGTCCATGATACTCTTCTTCGCAAATTAAAATTTTATGGTTTAGAAGGTAAAGCATTGGAGTTGCTCAGCTCGTATTTGAGTAACAGAATACAAAAGGTTGATATTTCCGGAGTTAAATCGGAAGGATCTATTCTAAGAATGGGCGTTCCTCAAGGTTCAATTCTGGGTCCTTTTTTATTCCTAATTTACATTAATGACTTGCCATTTCTTGTACAGAAATTAGGTAATATAGTTTTATTCGCTGACGACACTTCTCTCATATTCAACGTCCCTAGGAAAACCAATAATTATGATGAAGTAGAAAACACACTAACAAAAGTTTTAGGGTGGTTCACCGCCAATAATTTGCTTTTGAATTCTAATAAAACTAAGTGCATTAAATTTATCTCACCTAACGTTAGTGACTCTGACATTAATATTGTTATGGACGGTGAAATACTAAAGTTTGTAAATTCTACAAAATTTCTAGGAATTACAATAGACAATAAACTTCAATGGGGTCCTCATATTGATTTATTGGCTGGAAGACTTAGCTCGGCAGCATTTGCGGTACGTCAAATAAGGCAACTAACCGATGAAGCTACTGCCAGAACTGTCTATTTCAGCTACTTCCATAGTATAATGTCGTATGGGATTTTGCTCTGGGGTCGCGCAGCCGATATGCAAACGATATTTACTTTGCAGAAAAGAGCCATACCATCCATTTATTGTTTAAACTCCCGAGCATCGCTAAAAGAGAAATTTAAAGAGATCAATATTCTGACGGTTTATAGTCAGTATATATTCGATAACATAATGTATGTTCGTAAAAACTTGCACAGGTTCCGTAGGTTGGGTGACATTCACAATAGGAACACCAGGTTCAAAAATAAACTAGCCATTACGGGCTCTAGGTTAGCAAAAGTTAGTAATTGGAGACGGTGTTCGCTTTTATAACACTTTGCCTGAGGAACTAACCCTTTTACCAGACACTAAATTTAGTAAAATTGTTAAAGATACTTTGTGCTCTAAAGGCTATTATAAAATTGAAGATTTTTTAAGTGATACATTGGTCTGGTCAAGTCGTTTTTGTGTAACATATGTAGCTATAAAAACCATTTGTTTAATGTTATTATTATTATTATTATTACGAAGTGATTATATAGTGATTATATAGTGTAGTAATCAATGGTAAAGCCTACAAGCAAGGCATAAATGTCTAGAAATATAAGACGTTCGGAAAGTACTATAAGTCTACTTCGAATAAAAATCTATCTAAAATCTATCTATCTATATATATATATATATATATATATATATATATATATATATATATATATATATATATATATATATATATATATATATATATATATATATATATATATATATATATATATATATATATATATATATATATATATATATATACATA
>CALYMY010000662.1:0-17565 GCA_944548615.1 Micropterix aruncella | reverse complement strand
CGGCCAAGTTTTTAAAATATTCACAAAATTTCCGATTTAATAGCAAAACAAATCAAATTTAAGAACCAAGGGTGGAAGGTCAATAAAAACATGCTATAACGCAAGAAAATATTTAAAAGTACACTTTAAACGAATCTATGCCTACGGGCATTTTGCATCGTTTGATAGATTCGCGCATAGCGCTTTAGGCTGCCCCCCATATAAAATATATAAATATATAATGTACATGACTAACAACATTAATTCTGTGCCTCCTGTTCAATATGATTTAACTAGACATATCATAATTGCGTTTTTAATGGATCCATATGTAAAAAAAAAGGCGATTTTTTGGTCTAACTCACGTGTTGATATCTCTCTTACTAATGGAGATAGGTTGATACAACTAGCACATTTTTTGGACTTTTATTCGAATGTTTCGTGTCCAGTGATTTATCATGAGTTTTACTATGAAAAAAAACCGATTTAACTAAATTTATTGCTGTAAAAAGATTTAATCAATATTGTATCAAAATAGCATTTAAAATTTTCCACACTTTTTCTTGTATTTTGTTAAAACTAGAGTTAGCCCAAATAGTACCAATACGTTCTGCATTAAATTTTGGTACAACTCTAGGTATGAAAACATTAATCTTCCAATAATTTTCAGTATTTTTTGTTTTACGGCTGTTGCTTTAGCACTATAATGTTACTATTAAATATAATGTTACTATTAAAATAAAATCATCAAATATCAATTTTCACCAAAAGCTTTTTTTGTGTTTAATGATATGATTTAATTTAAATCATTAGACACGTCAAAAAAGTCAAATCAAAAACTACATTTGGTACAACAATTTTTTTAGTTTTTCTGATATTCTACCCGATAAAAATTAAAAAAATATTTACATCATTAAATCATACATTTTCATGCAACATAATTCATTAATGCTTTTTGGCAAGCTAATACAGGTAATGAAAAATATATTTTTTTAATTTGTTTTTGCTCTCCTGAAAAGTAGTGATTTTCGAGTTAAATCGTTTTGCACAGGAGGCACAGAATTATTAGGTAGCAATTCATGAAAAAACGATATTGTTAGTATTTATTTACAAAATCGACCGAAAAGTTGCAGAGCAGCATTTTGCATGTGAAGGCTGGCTTCCGACTGGTTAAGCATCGACTATAAATTCGGGTGTTAATCTCACATCTTGTGAGTATGCACTTGCCCAGTCCCTTCCTCTGTTTTCGAAACTTCATTATATATTGCGAGTTAATTGTGTTGTTTTACTTTTTTTTATACAAATTTTAAGATAAAAATCAAAATTAAGTTCAGCAGTTGTTGTCATCGTTCTAATGTATTCATTTATAATGAAGATAAAGTTTTATTTCAATGAAATTATACATTTCTCTTTCGTCAAATAGGTACTTCTCTTCCCATATTTTTCAATGACCATATTTTAATTTTTATAAGTTTACAGATATAAAATATATTTTTATACAATTTTAGGTCCGGTGTATACATGTCGGAGCTTCTATACTTGTACGGCTGCTTCGACGAGAGGGTGCGGCCCTTAGTCTTCACGATACGCAAGTGGGCGCAGAGCGTCGGCCTAACGAACGCATCGCCGGGAAAATGGATCACAAATTTCCCTCTCACTCTCCTTGTCCTATTCTTCCTGCAGCAGAAGACTAAGGACGGCGCGATACTGCCGTCGTACAAGTCGCTCGTCGGCGAGGCGCGAAGCGAAGATCGCAGAATCACCGAAGATCTAATCAACTGCACTTTCCTGCGGGACATACGACAGTTTGCGCACGTTTCGATGAACGGAAACGACCTAGAGACGTTGCTGATGCAGTTTTTCACGTTTTATGCGACGTTCGATTTCGAGGGGAACGCGATATCGATCAACGAGGGCGAGGCCATTCGGAAGAAGGAGCACGCTGCGATGTCCATCGTGAATCCGCTCGAGATGCAGCTGAATGTCAGTAAAAACGTCACTTACGAAGAGTGCGAACGGTTGAGGATCGAGGTGCGAAACGCGGCGTGGATTCTTGAGGAGGAGATGCACAAAGCGAAGAGCGACGCTCTCAGACAGTGGGGCATCATGCTGCTCTTCGAACCGAGGGCCAGCAAAACTATTAGCAATTTGGTAAAAATCGGCAATTCGCAGCGATTGGTCAGCGTGACGGATCTCTTCAAAAACGAAGAAGCCACCGGCGAACCTGTCAAAGTTGAGGAATTGGAATTGGAAAATCCTATATTCGAGAATAGTAATAATACTAAACGCGAGAGAGAAAAACCAAAGACTAGACTTCGAAAGAGGTAGCAGAATGTCGTTTCGATTACTGGGTAAATGCATTGTTAACCTGACGACAACGCAGAGAAAGAGGGTAGTTTTTTTATAACATAGGATCCCCCATAAGTTTGGCGAACGTCTGTATGACCCCGAGATGGTCATGTGTTGTTCAGATTAAGGGGCAGGTGAAGGGTTAGTTCTTCATACAAAACGCCAATGCAAAGTACTCTTGAATAAAAATGACACTGTTATGAAACTTACCATATTATTATTATATTATACACTAGCGGTATAAGACTGATGAGTGTATATATATACTTGTGACTGTTTTGCACTAAGAAAAATGACCTGTTTATTTGTAACCCTAAAAAGATAATCATAATGTGATGTACATAAAAGATAATCACGCGTAAAATTGACGCATGGTTACCATTAACTTAACCAAGTCTACAAATTATTAATATTGAAAATCATATGGGTTTTATTTTCATTATATACAGCTGTACCTAGCCGCGCGTTGCTGCGGTTTCTCAAAAAAAAAAACATTGTTTTACCTGTCACAGGTGTGGCAGTAAAAATGCGCCTATTCAAATGCAACATTTTGTCCTAAATCCAAAGTAATCGGTGAAGAACTTTCGGAGAATTAAGATTTTGAACAAACGAACATTTTTATTTATATAAAATAAATGAAACATGTGCAATATTTAAGTAGGTATATACAGTGGAACCTCTCAACTTTTAATTAGTGACATAATAATAATAATAATAATAATAAACTCTTTATTTCAAAATAAAAAAGGCGAGCTTATTGCCTTGCGGCAATGTCTATCAGCTAACCTATATTGAAATGAGTGAATCAGTACGAGCAAATAAGCAACTTTTGACAGCAAATTGTTGAATCAAATAATATAATAAAATTATTTTAAAATTACATTTTATTCCAAATGATTTACAACACTTTGAAAATCGATCAGCTGTTTTATTTGACCTTGCTAATGGATCGAGGTTATTGAACTCGGCAGCATTGAATGGCGTTCAATAACAATAGCTGAGAAGAAAGGCCACAAATTGCGCTGCGCTGTTATTTCTGAACAGCTAGATATATTTGAAATATTTGAGACATTTACCACCACATATTGAACATTAAATACATACATATATATATATATATATATATATATATATATATATATATATATATATATATATATATATATATATATATATATATATATATATATATATATATATATATATATATATATATATATATATATATATATATATATATATATATATATATATATTTATATATGATAAGGTTTTGTAAATAATCCGTTCATAGGATGATGATTCGCAGTAACATAAAATTAGTAAAAGCTACTTGAACAGCAGCGAAGGAAATCCCAGCTTGGATTGGGAAACGCTTATGTTTGAATGAGATATACTTACGGATGTGCACGACTTTCGATTGTGCATGTCAGTTTATGGGTCCCTTTATATATATATATATATATATATATATATATATATATATATATATATATATATATATATATATATATATATATATATATATATATATATATATATATATATATATATATATATATATATATATATATATATATATATATATATATATATATATATATATATATATATATATATATATATATATATATTATGATTCAATTTGGTGATTTCAAAGAAAACTCGGTCTTTTTTCTTTAAGTGTAATAACTTGTATTATTTTTTTTCTACAAAAATCTACTTAAATCAGCATTTTGTACGATACTGGGCTCGATTGCGTTTCTTCGTGAACTAAAATAGGAAATTAGTCCGTGGGACGAGACAGGGCAATACGCTAGAGCGGGATGTCAGATAGCCGGTTGTCACTTTTTCGCAATAAAACTGCGCGCCAAGGTCAAATCTTACACCGCACGAAATATGCTCGAATTTATTCGGACGAGTATAAGTTCGACAGGTAGTATTTATCGACTATTGTTCGTTTCATATACCGCTCTAACCTATTGCTCTGTCTCGTTCGCTTGGACTAATTTTAGTTTTAGTTCACAAAGAAACGCAATCGGGCCGACTATCATCATTAAAATCAATGCTATCATCTAATACTGCTAAGTTTAATGAAAATATGATCATTGATTATAAAGGGTATTAGATGCCCTAGTACATTTTGGCAACCCTTTGCACCAGCGACATTCAGGTGGCCCTAATAGCATTGTCCAGGTAAACTGATAGCAATTAATTTGGCCATATGTAACATTGATAATGAATGTTTTTTTTAAAAATATACCACTGAATAATTATAAAAACCCATTATTTATCCAATGATAAGAATAATAACACTCCATTATTAGTGCCACCTATCGCATTTTTATATAGGCTGATTAATCACAGAAAACATACGGGAGCGGTAGAATGCCAACTTATATAGGTTTCATTTTTATATAGGTTGATTACATAACAAATAATATGGAGAGAAGATTGGTCTATTTGAACTATCTATTAGACTATTTGAACATTAAAGCACCTAATTATCACATATTGAAACCTGCATACAGAGTTAAAAATTGATCTATCTATCATTTAAATAATATTAAAATAATAAGAGCTGTGATTTTTTTTTTTTTTGTAGGAATTATAATATAGGAACACTACATTTAAAAAATAAAAATTATTCAATATATATACAAAATTATATATACAAAATAAAAGGATTTAAAAAATAAAATTTACAAATGATAAATAAATTTTAAATATTTTAAAATTAAATCCAATTTTAAATATTATGCCTCTATATAAAAGTTTAATTAATTTACCTACTCCTTCAAATATTTCTTATTTATGAAATTCAGGTTAGAACGACAGGATTCCGTAACGGCATGTTTTAAACGCTTAATCTATTGGACTAACTAGAGTTGTCAACTACAACGGGTGAGCCCGTCACCTCAGGAAGTTTTAACGATTAGTTGTTCTATCTCCCTGGAGTGAGCGCAGAAGACTTGGACAAAACAGTCCACCGTCAAGCTCCGCCACAAACCCGTAAGAGGCCAACGCCTTACCCGCTAGATAGCCAGGAGTGTTACCTGGCGGGCTTACACTCACGCCCTTACTTCCAATTGCGACCAGATTACTCCAGTCTCTCGATTGGTTACGAGTTCGAGGTCGCTTGCGCGGTCCTCTCCCTTACGAAGCGGTGAAACGGTGTACATCGAATCTATCGCGGACCACGGCATCATTTGCCGCCATCCACCCAGGATCGGGTAGCCGATAATCGTTTCAAGAGCAGTCGCCGTAAGGTCCGCAACCACCCCTGCTCTATAGGAAACAGTACTGCTTCCAGACTCCCCCGACTGTTAGTCAGAGTGCGCAATCGATTGGCTTATGCCGCACGGTGCGCAGACCGTCCAGGAGCGCCAGAAGGTTGATTCCCAGGGGAAACTGACCATAGGGCCAGAGTCCTACCCAGGCTCGCACTTCATGCGTGGAGGCCGTCGGATAGGTGTTGACCCGTGAGTGTGACCAGCCCTAAACAGAATGGGTCTTCGTGGCCAACTCAGCAAGGGCCCATTAACCCCCGGAGTCTATTGGACTGTTGAAAATAAGGGAAGATTGATCATGTTTGTAACTATTAGTGCCTACAAGTCTAAATGTTCCACTTTGTATTAAAATTCTAGCTGCCAAACGTTTGCCTACCAGCATTTCCTAATCCAATGTATTTTATTATATATATATATATATATATATATATATATATATATATATATATATATATATATATATATATATATATATATATATATATATATATATATATATATATATATATATAGTTATCCTTTCTATCATTTAGTTGATCAGGCGTGCCTAAAAATCAGTTTTTATTTGATCCGTTTTCGTTAGTTGATCCGAACCGCTTAAGTTGATCCAATGTGATTTTCTGATACCTTATTTGATCCATCCGGAGCCAATAATGACCCATAGGTCACGTGACCACTTCGACGTCATCTCATGATAAAGATATACAATTCCATCCCATCCTTAGTTGATCCGTATTCAAACTGACCAATCAGGGAGCAGAAGAGTCAAACTGCAACCTGATTGGTTGGCGGAATATATGCATTGGAATTCCTATAGACAGTATGTTGATCCCGTCTGGTATTGATAAATGCAGCGACAAAAGATTATTTTGCATGTGAATTCAAAATAATCTCCTCAAGGAAAGTATTGTGGACGCACTTCTGTGTGTCAGCTGTGTGTATTCTTCGAAGATAGGGCTGAAACGCTTTATCCGATTGAGCTATAATTCGGCATGCATGCATCATTTGGTCATGACATGAGCTGAAAAAATTGTGGTTGAAATCGGTCCACCCTGGGTTGGCTCCCAAAGAGGGAACTCCTCAACGGTCACCAGCAGAGACCCAAAATTTTGAATATGCATTTAGTTATGATAGCCCCTTCCATGTTTTACCATGACATTGCTGATGAACCCTGGATTGGCTCCCGATGAGGGAACTCCTCAACGGTCAACAGCAGAGACCTAAATTGTTGTATACGAATTCAATTATGATAGGCCCTTCCATGTTCCACCATAACATGGCTGATGAATCCTGGATTAGCTCCGGATGAGGGAACTCCTCAACGGTCAACAGCAGAGACCCAACATTTTGAATACGCATTGAATTGTGATAGCCCCTTCCATGTTCCGCCATGACATAGCTGAAGAACCCTGGATTGGCTCCCGATGAGGGAACTCCTCAACGGTCAACAGCAGAGACCTAAAATGTTGTATACGAATTCAATTAAGATAGGCCCTTCCATGTTCCACCATAACATGGCCGATGAATCCTGGCTTAGCTCCGGATGAGGGAACGACTAAACGGACAACAGCAGAGACCTAAAATTTTGTATACGCATTCAATTATGATAGCCCCTTTCTTCCAAGTTCCATTATAACATGGCTGATGTACCCTGGGTTGGCTCCCGATGAGGAACTCCTCAACGGTCAACAGCAGAGACCCAAAATTTTGTATACGAGTTTCGATTTCGTTTTCGATACTTTTCGATTTCGGTTTCGGTTTCGTTTTAGATTTAGATTTTTTTTTCGATTTCGATTTCATTTTCGATTTTGATTTTGATTTCGATTTCATCATCATGATCATCGGGGGGAGGGGGGGGGGGGGTTAATGGGTGGGGCTAGGTTGGAAAGGGGGGTGGGTGGTATTAATATTCAGATTAATTAAATTCCTGGCTACTTGACAAGAAAGTCTTGAGGTGACACAGGCGTTCGCGTTTGCGGACCGTTGAGGAGTTTCCTCATCGGGAGCCAATCCAAGGTTCATCAGTCATGTCATAGTGAAACTTGCAAGGGGCTATAATAATTGAATGCGTACACAAAATTATGGGTACCTAAGTCATAACTGTGACCATTTAAATTTATGTCAGTTAGAATTATTGCTTTATATGTTTAGCACTTTGTTGATCTGGATCAATTAATGCACGGTGTCTATAAGGAAATAATTATATACGAATGAAAAATTTCGTAGCTCTTATATTAATTGAACCGTATAAGTCAGAAAATCAAGACTTGATTTAAACGACTGTATTATTACTTGAATTTTATGACTGATTTTACCTTACCGGCCCACAAACCGACGATGAGGTCCGACGAAAGTTTGAACGGGTTAAATATTTATTTCGAGAAGAAGAAGTTCCCTCATCGGGACCCAACTGATGAACCGTCAGTTGGGTCCCGATGAGGGAACTCCTCAACGGTCAACAGCAGAGACCCAAAATTTTGTATATGCATTCAATAATGATAGCCCTTTCCATGTTCCATGATGACATGGCTGATGTACACTGGGGTCGCTCCCGATGAGGGTACTCGTCGACATTCAACAGCAGAGACCCAAAATTTTGTATACGCATTCAATTATGATAGCGCTTCCATGTTCCACGATGACATGGCTGATGTACCCTGGGTTGGCTCCCGATGAGGGAACTCCTCTATGGTCGACAGCAGAGACCCAAAGTTTTGTATACGCATTCAATTATGATAGCCCCTTCCATGTTCTCCCATGACATGGCTGATGAACCGTCGGTTGGGTCCCGATGAGGGAACTCCTCAACGGTCAACAGCAGAGACCCAAAATTTTGTATACGCATTCAATAATGATAGCCCTTTCCATGTTCCATGATGACATGGCTGATGTACCCTGGGGTCGCTCCCGATGAGGGTACTCGTCAACATTCAACAGCAGAGACCCAAAGTTTTGTATACGCATTCAATTATGATAGCGCTTCCATGTTCCACGATGACATGGCTGATGTACCCTGGGTTGGCTCCCGATGAGGGAACTCCTGAACGGTCAACAGCAGAGACCCAAAATTTTAGTGACTCTCCCGGCAATCAGGCAACCCGCGAAAAAATTACAACCTTCCCCCCCCCCCCCCGTCCCCGTCCCCGTCCCCGCCCTCACAATCCACTCCCCTAACTCCACCCGCCTTTCAAACTCCACTCTCTCTAACGACCTCCCCCCCTAAGACCCCGACCAAACTCTACACCCAAGCCCCATCCCCATTCCACTCCCCCCAGAAATCCCCATCCCCTTCCCCATATACTCCCCCCAACCACATTGAATAAATTCGTTTGAATATTTAGATCCCGAGAGCATATTGATCAAAACAAAAAAAAACAACCAAATATGACGTTCCTATTCAGAAAAAGAAATACTGATATCCATCGTTCGAATCGTGAGTAGAAAAAAGCACTTTCAGTTTTTCCTGAATTTTCCTATTTTCCAGGCAAATTTTTCAATTATCCTTGCCGTTACGACGTTATTTGGAGTATTACAAACATTTTGAAAAAAATGTGTTTCCCGGCAAGAAGCCAGGGACTTATTTCATCTGAATAGTCGTTTCATAAATAAAGTCGATGAGCAGTTGGCGAAAATTTCTGTTAATGTGCGACGCAAAGCAATAAAAAATTGAATTTGAACGCGCGTCATCTCATTCAATTTAAAAATAAAATTACCAACACGGGTCGCCGTGAGTCATCAATTACATTTTTTTAACGATTCACACATCGCAAGCGACGCCGCTTTAAATGGCCTAACTCTTAGTTTAATTTATGGTAGATTTTAAATATTATTTGTGTCGCTTGTATACAGGATGAGTTTAAATTATCAGGCGTGATTTGAGGGGTTGGATGAGTCTTTGAGTGATGACCGATTTCAACTACAATCTTTTCAACTCTTGCCATGACCAAATAATGCCTGCGTGCCGAATTTTATCAAAACGGGATGAAGCGTTGGACGCTATCGTGGAGGAATACACACACACACACACATACAGACTACACACACACACACACACACAGAAGTTGCCTTAGTCATTTTGGGGATCGGTGGGGGGAGGGATGGGCAGAGGGGGAGATTAAAAATGTGTATCCGTCTTCTTCTCGAAATAAATATTAAACCCTTTCACAATACTTTACCTCATCGTCGGTTGGTGGGCCGGTAAGGTAAAATCAGTCATAAAATTCCAATAATAATAAAGCTGTTTAAATCAAGTCTTGATTTTCCGACTTATACGGTTCAACTAATATAAGAGCTACGAAATTTTTCATTCATATATAATTATTTCCTTATGGACACCGTGCATTAATTGATCCAGATCAACCAAGTGCTAAACATATAAAGCAATAATTCTGACTGACATAAATTTTAATGGTCACAGTTATGACTTAGGTATATATATAGTTTTCGCATCCTACGTACAATGGTTGATCCGGATCAACAAAATGCTTAGCATTGTTTCCAATTTTTGGATATACGAGTATATCGGCATTCGGAAGCAAACGTCCGTTCCGTTGGCGTGTCAGCGTTGTGATGGTCGAAAAGGATAATTTTATTAAATAAATAATTAAAAAATAAATAAGGCGATTCATTGGTGTTTGAATTGGTGATTCATTGGTGTTTGAATAAGTGGGGAAGGGGGGAGTGTTGTATTTTTTTGCGGAGGGAAGCGGGGAGGGTCGCCTGATTGCCGGGAAAGCTAATAAAATGTTGTGTCTCTGCTGTTGACCGTTGAGTTCCCTCGTCGGGAGCCAACCCAGGGTGAACGGATATCAACCACAATCTTTTCAGCTTATGTCATGACCAAATGATGCCTGCTGATGCCAAATTTCAGCTCAATCGGATGAAGCGTGTCAGCGCTATCGTTGGAGAATACGGACAGACACACAGACATACGGACAAACACACACAGACAGACACACGGAAGTGCGTCCACAATACTTTCCATACTGGAAAGTAAAATCGGTCGTCACTCAAAGACTTTCCCGGCATTCAGGCAACCCCTCATTTGCTGCTGATTGACTTTCCAGGCAATCAGCAGATACCCAACATTTTGTATACGCATTAAATTATGATAGCCGCTTCCATGTTCCACCATGACATTACTGATGAACTCTGGGTTGGCTCCCGATAAGGGAATTCCTTAACGGTCAACAGCAGAGACCCAAAATTTTGTATACGCATTTAATTATGATAGCCCCTTCCATGTTCCCCTATGACATGGCTGATGAACCGTGGGTTGGCTCCATCACAACGCTGACACGCCAACGGAACGGATGTTCGCTTCCGAATGCCGATATACTCGTATATCCAAAAATTGGAAGCAATGCTAAGCATTTTGTTGATCCGGATCAACCATTGTACGTAGGATGCGAAAACTATATATACCTAAGTCGTAACTGTGACCATTTAAATTTATGTCAGTTAGAATTATTGCTTTATATGTTTAGCACTTTGTTGATCTGGATCAATTAATGCACGGTGTCTATAAGGAAATAATTATATACGAATGAAAAATTTCGTAGCTCTTATATTAATTGAACCGTATAAGTCAGAAAATCAAGACTTGATTTAAACGGCTGTATTATTACTTGAATTTTATGACTGATTTTACCTTACCGGCCCACAAACCGACGATGAGGTCCGACGAAAGTGTGAACGGGTTAAATATTTATTTCGAGAAGAAGACGGATACACATTTTTAACCTCCCCCTCTGCCATCCCTCCCCCCACCCATTCCCAAAATGACAAAGGCAACTTCTGTGTGTTTATGTCGGACACTCTCTCTGTGTGTGTGTGTATTCCTCCACGATAGCGTCCAACGCTTCATCCCGTTTTGATAAAATTCGGCACGCAGGCATCATTTGGTCATGGCAATAGTTCAAAAGATTGTAGTTGAAATCGGTCATACTACAGTCGGGAAAAATTGGACTTACAGACTTAAAATTCGGTATACAGTTGCCTCGTTGGACTGAAACCACATTGTGAAGTTTTGTTTGGAATATCTCATATACAAGAGATATAAATAATATTTAATTTCTACCATACATTAGATTAAGAGTAAGGCCCTTCAAAGCGGCGACTCTTGCGATGTGTGAACTGAGTCGCTTGCGCTGAAATAAGTTCCTGGCTACTTGTTGGGAAACTCTTGCAGTGGCACAATCGTTTTTTTTACTTTTCTGACTCACCAACCAAACAGGAGGGAAAGTATTGTTTAAATAATTTGAACCTATTTCCCATTCCAATAAGCCTCCAATAAAAAAAATAACTAACAATTTTTTTTGTATCTCCTTTGGGGTGGATACGTATTTATTTAGAATTAGTTGTGTGTAAAATATTTCAAATGCCTGGAAGCTTGGAAGGAAGCCTGGAAATAAGCATGGCTGTAGAAACTGATCCAATATCCGTTTTTAAATCCACACATTTGTTTAACCACATTCACAATATTTCATACTTTATAGGATTAATTATGCCATCAAAATATTTTACATCGTTTTCCTTACTCCTCATACAGCAAGATCGCGCATTCTCAAGCAATTGGATTTTCTTGATAGATGTTCTATTCATTTTTGAAAAAGTCATGACCCAAATGCAAAATTCAGTGGGAGGCGATGAATCACCAATTAAACATTATTCTTTCTGAGGTAAGGTAATATATTTTTCCAGCTGACGTCCGACCGGCAAAACGCTTACACGCCTTCTGACGCTCGCTGCTCACTTCTGATATACTCGTATATACAAAAATCGGAAACAATGCCAAGCATATTGTTGAGCCGGATCAACCACTGAACGTAGGATGCGAAAACTATATATATCCCTAAGTCATAATTGTGACCATTTACATTTATTGCAGTCTAAATTATTGCTTTATATGCGTAGCACTTGGTTGATCGGAATAAAATAATGAATGGAGTCTATAAGGAAATAAATATATCGAAATGAAAAATTTCTTAGCACTTAGTTGAACGTGTAAGTCGGTAAAACATGACTTATATTTAAAAGGCTCTATTTAGCTTTAAGTTCTGTAAAGTGTGAATTTTCCGACTGATTTTACTTTACCAGCCCACTAACCGACGAGGAGGTAAAGTATTTTGAGGGCGTATTTTTCTTATTTCGAGAGGAATATTGATATATACATTTTGAAACCCCCTCCCCACACTCCCCAGACGACTAAGACGATTTCTATGTATTTGGGTCTGTCTGTGTCTTTCTGTGTGTTTATCTGTCCAAACGCTTCATCTGGTTTTGCTTAAATTTGGCATGCAGGCATCATTTGGTAATAGAGAGAAATCAAAAGATTGTATCGGTGATACTTTTATTTTGAAATATTGGATTTAGAGACTTTAAATTCGGTATACAGTTGCTTTGTCATGCAGCGAATGGTTTCAGCGCCTATTCAGAAGCCTCCTCAGATTTGTATTGTCTCTAAGTCTTCTACGCTCATCCCACGGCTGAAAGAACAATCACATATCGGTATACCAGTTTGGGGTGACGAATTCGCCCGTTGTATACGACACCGCCCTACTGCATTGTTTCACAATCACATTGTGAAATTTTGGTTGGAATATCTTATATACAAGCGACACAAATAACATTTGAAGTCCGCCATACATTAATTAAATACTAATGCCCTACAAAGCGGCGACGCTTGCGATGAGTGGATTGTTTGAAATTCGAATTCAAAGGCTCACGGTGACCCGCGTTGGCAATGTCATTTTGCTCATGAGTTTTTTCATTTCCATCTTAATATCATTTTAAATTGGAAGGATTTGACGCTAAGTCATAAGTTTTCTATTACGATATTTTGCAGCATTTGACCCCATTTTCCATTGCCAATTCGCCTCCAATAACAAATTAAAACTATCTAACCTTTTTATTACCTTATTCTTTTATTATCTGCAATGGATACGTTTATATTTAGAATTATTTAGTTGTCAGTAAATTATTCCGATGCACCCCAACACAGCTGGTCCTAAGTCTGGACGGTATACTGGTTGTAGCAACTGCTCCAGTATCGTTTTTTTAAATCCACATATTTGTTTCACCCTATTCAAAATATTTCATAGTTTATAAGATTAATAATAATTACGTCTTCAAAATATTTTACATCTTTTCCCCTTTGCCTCATATAGCAAGCTCGTGCATTTTCGGCAAATAGATTTTTCTGATCGACTTTTTTTTTGTTTTTGAAAAAAGTCATGACCTAAATGCTAAAATTAGTGGGAGGGAATGAATCACCAATTAAACCATATTTACTTTTCAATTAACTATCTCCGAATGACAATATACTCATATATCCAAAAATTGGATACAATGCCAAGCATACTGTTGATTTGTTGAAAGTATGGTGTTGTTGAAAGTAGGATGTGATAACTATATATACCTAACTCATAACTGTGATCATTTAAATGTATGTCGGTCTGAATTGTTGCTTTATATGCTAAGCACTTAGTTGATCTGGATCAATTATTGAATGAAGTATATAAGGAAATATATATATATATATATATATATACAAATGAAAAATTTCTTAGCACTTGCAGTCGATCCGTATAAGTTTGAAAATAAAGACCAGTTTTTAATCGGCTTTATTATTATTTTTATTATTATTTATCTTCACGTTCTGTATAATTTGAATTTTACGACTGACTATTTTAACGGCCCACAAACCGACGATGAGGTAAAATATTGTGAACGGGTTTTGAGCCTTCCCTCCCCTTCCCAGCCCGCCCCCCGACTGACAATTTCTCTGTGTTTGTGTTTGTGCGTGTGGGTAGGTATATACCTCCACTATAGCGTCCAACGCTTCATCTGGTTTTACTGAAATTGGGCATGGATGCGTCATTTGGTCATGGCCAGATTGTAGTTGAAATCGGCCATACTTTAATCTTGAAATACTGGACCTAGATGTTTGAAATTCGGTATACAGTTGCCTTGTTGGGCCGAAATCACATTGTGAAATTGTGGTTAGAATATCTTATACAGGTTGAGTTTTAATTAACCGGAATCATTAAAGAAGGTTATCTTTTGATAAAAAAAAGGTTATCATAAAGAAGGTTATCATTTGATAAAAAAATATGGTTAAATTACACAAAAAAATATTTGTTAAAAAAAAATATTATTTTTTTTTGAAAAATAGTATAAAAGTATTGAGCATTACACGCCATCTAGCAGTAAGTGAAATATCGCTAATATTGTTCAGTAGCAACATTTTACCTACTGGCGCGCTGCGCCATCGCAGCGCGCCCACTCGATTGTTATTTTTTTACTTAACGATCAAGTTATAAGTTTAATAAAAATAAATAAACATTTTTTTTTTGGTTTTCGCTATTTATTTTTTAAAGTTGCTAAGTTGCTCTTACTGATCCAACCCCTCAAATGACGCCTGGTAATTTAAACTCACCTGTATACAAGCGACACAAATAATATTTAAAATGTACCATAAATTAAACTAAGAGTCAGGCCATTTAAAGCGGCGTCGCTTGCGATGTGTGAATTGTAATTGATGACTCACGGTGACCCGTGTTAGTAATTTTATTTTTAAATTGAATGAGATGACGCGCGTTCAAATTCAAATTTTTATTGCGTTGCGTCGCACATTAACAGAAATTTTCGCCAACTGCTCATCGACTTTATTTATGAAACGACTATTCAGATGAAATAAGTCCCTGGCTACTTGCCGGGAAACTCTTGTACTGACACAACCAAGTTTTTACTTTTCCGTCTCACCAACCAACCAAAAGGGAAAGTACTGTGAAAAAAAAATCGACATGAAAATATTTATTTAGAGCCCCCCCGAGATAATTATGACGATTTCCAGATAAATAAAGGTGTCTCTGTCTCCCTATGTCTAGCTGTATGTATTTTTCCACGATAGCCACCAATCGCTTGATCCGATTAAGTTGAAATCTGATATGCAGGCATTATTTCGTCATGGCATGAGTTAAAAGGTTGTGGTTAAAATCGGTTTATCAGGGGGCAAAAAAATTCATTTAAATTCCTTGAATTATTGGACTTGGATACCTTGTTCGGCGGAAAGATTATTGTGAAATTTGGTTTGAATATCTCATGTACAATCTGCACTAATGTTATTTAAATTCGGACATATATTTTAACCAAATGATAACGCCGAGCCTCACAAAGCTAGCCAAGAAACGATCCGCGCCATCTGCGCCGCTGAGGATGTGTAACGGAATACTACCGGGATCGTCCGCCGGCCGAGAGAAAGCGCTTATCGATTTTATTTATAAAATTAATATTCCGATGAAATCAGTCCTTGGCTACTTGTCGTGAAAGACTTGTCGTGTGACGCAACCGATTTCTTAACTGCTCCTACCGAACTGATCTCATGAAATGCGTATTCAGTCTCCATGATATTACAACATTTTCATAATTTCTATCGTTGGGCCCCAAATCCTGATGCTGCAGCGATACTACCACATTGAACCGCGAAAGGAAGAAGGATTTGCTGGGTTTTGAATCAGTATTGTGGTTTTCAAGCAAAGACTTTTTCTGAGCTCCGGGTTTCTCAGTACTGATGTTGCAATGTTATGGCCTGAGTGTGGATATGGTCTAATGTGATTGCTAAATACGCCCCACAGCTGCCCTTGGTATGGCAATTATCTTTTGGTGAATTTGATCCCACTAAGACAAATTTTCGCAAGTGGTTTTTTAAAATTGGCTCGATCATCGACTCTGGACTAAAGATGGGACGTACCGTGTAATTCACTGTTGCTTTAGTAAATTCCTAAATGTGTACATAAATTCAATATTAAAATACCTCTTTCGTTACCCAGGAAGTACAGACTTATTTAAGGTTATTAACAAGATTGACTTGTAATTGGCCTTGTCCTGTTTTAAAGAAATAAGAACAATAACTAAAATATGACGAGATTATATATGTAATGAGAGACGATAGTATAAGAATATATCGTTTGATAGCACTTGCTTGATCTGGATCAACAATGAACGAATGTGATAAATTTGACCGTTAGGGATCAACTTACGCTCGAGCATTAGGTAAAAAATAATAGCGAGTATAAGTATCTAGCTTCGAATACATGAAAGCGAAAAAGCATATCTTACACTTATATTCGACAAAGACAACTATATCTCTCTCAGTTCATCGCTGACAAACAAAAGAAGGTGGATCAACAAAGGTTCTGCAATATCACTGGATGCAGTTTTTACGGTAAAGTATGATTATATATATATATATATATATATATATATATATATATATATATATATATATATATATATATATATATATATATATATATATATATATATATATATATATATATATATATATATATATATATATATATATATATATATATATATATATATATATATATATATATTCTTTTTAGAATTGATCAATAAGATGATTATAAAGTAAATAATTATAAAAGCCACTTACATCGTGACGAAGGATTCCCTTGATCGGATTCGGGAATCGTGACAAGGGAATCCTTCGTCACGATGTAAGTGGCTTTTATAATTATTTACTTTATAATCATCTTATTGATCAATTCTAAAAAGAATATATACACAAAACTATCAAATATTTCAATATATATATATATATATATATATATGTATATATATATATATATATATATATATATATATATATATATATATATATATATATATACTATATATATATATATATATATATATATATATATATATATATATATATATATATATATATATATATACATATATATATATATATATATATATATATATATATATATATATATATATATATATATATATATATATATATATATATATATATATATATATATATATATATATATATATATATATATATATATATATATATATATATATATATATATATATATATATAATAAAACCTTATGTAAATCAATGA
>CALYMY010000661.1:0-17755 GCA_944548615.1 Micropterix aruncella | reverse complement strand
AGTCGATCACTTAATGTCGGATGTTCCTAATGACGCCTTTTCCTCTATTTTTGAGCAACTACAAACATAGCATTGCTTATTCTACTTACATATTGTGTGTTTAGTAGGTAGCTATTAGAATTATTGACTATTTTATTAAATAAGACTTTAATTTGTTTTGTAATACGATTCTACGACGAATAACTTAGTAGGTTCCAAAGTTTCTTAGATACTATATATATATTTAAAGTAATATATGTATGTTAAGTAAAGATTAAAGTAGTAATGAGACTTGCTACTTAAAACACAAATATTTTGACACGTCCAAGAGCGGTTTTTAGCCGCCAATTGGACACGACGTAAATGTAATGTAATGTAATATTTAAACTGACGACGCCTAATATCCGCACGCCGCCCTCTTCCCTAACCGTCGCTGTCTGAATACATAACAAAAATAAATTTAATTTTAATTTCAGCGGGCTTGATAAAGCCATCAGATCGTTCTAGCTCTCATGGAGTGAATGTGAAGTCTGGCTCCACCGACGAGCCCGTTAGAGTCCAACGGCAACGAGAGGCACTGGGAAGTGAAAACAGCGGGTCGACCTCACGCCCTCACTACTAGATTTGGCCGGATTTCTCCGTCCTCCAGTCTGATCACGGATTCGAAGTCGCTTGCGCGGCCTCTAACTGAGGTTAGCGGTAATTCAGTTCGAATGTATCGCGGATCGTGACGGCCTTTGCCCGCCAATCCCAAGGGATGTGGTCACCAACGGATCGTTTTAAGGTACACTGAGAAAAATAGAACGATGTAATACACGGAAATAGGCATGTTTTAACAAGGATTACGCATATAACTCGGACTGTGGTCCATAATTATGAATTAACATGACACGTGACGGTGTTGGCGTGACGGTAGTTACTGTGCCGTAATGTTAAAACATAATGTTATTTCATTATGTTGCGACCTTGGGATCTCGCTTCTAACATGACAGCATGTAGTAGTTTACGTTGGGTTATATTCGGACACATGCACCATGTTAAACTACAGTATACTATTATTCCCGTATTAAGAGTACAGAAATGTTGATATATATAATCGGGTAATGGAGTTTCAACAAAACTCCTTGTAATTCAACAATATTACGAAATTACGAAACATCGTTATTCTGTATAAAACAGTAATAACAAAATTGTAATGTAAGAATAAATCCAATATTTTTCTCATTGTACCTGAAATCATGTCAACAACCACCTTCGCTGATTAGAAAACGTGTTCAGACCCCCAGATCATTTCCAGACTATTATCAGACCGTTTCTAGATTCCTCTCGGGTTATTCGACGGAATTCATAGTCGATTGGCTAACTCCGCACGATGCGCAAGCCGCCCGAGGTAGTCTCCTAGAGCAGCGGTTCGCAACCTTTTTGATGTTGCGACCCCAAAATTAAAAAAAGAGTTTTCAGCGACCCCAGAAAAAAACACTAAATTTACAAATGCAAAGGTTGGTTCAGGTAACGAGATCAAGGTAAACTTCAATTTTCCTCCATGTTCTAGCTGTTTTTATTTCGTAAATTATATCGGAAAGTTTATTTATTTTGGAAAATAATAATAGAGCAAACGAGAAAATATGCCTTTAACATATTTATGAAGGCATTAAATGAGACAAGCAATTATTTTAACATTTTATTCACTAAGAAAATTAGGTAAGTAAGTTTAAAAATTAATTTCAACCTTGCGCTTGCACACATTCAGTCAGTATATTAATTCTTGGTGATATATTATCAGAAATAGACACCCTCAAATCAGGTTCTACATTGTCTGGAGCGATATTTTGTTTTTATAGCGGTCAATGCGGAGAAAGCTGTCTCACACAGGTATGTAGATGCGAATGGCAGCAATTGCAGTAGAGATATTTTGTATAACAGTGGGTATTCATTTTCCGTCATTATCCAGAACTTGAATATATCCGTGGTTTTAAAAATAGCTCGAAAGCTTTCATCGGACATTAAATCGATCAGCTGCTCCTTTTCTTTTAAGTTTATCGAATCTCTCCCTTTTAAAGAAATTGAAATCAAAATGTGTATGGAGAGGTTATATTTTACGCATACACTTTAATAAAAATCGATAAGTACAGGACCTTGTTGACTTTTTCGACGACCCAATAATTATATTTCGCGACCCCGTGCGGGGTCGCGACCCGAAGGTTGCGGAAGGCTGCCCTAGAGCAGTGTTCCGCAAAGTGTGTGCCGCGGCACACTGGTGTGCCGTGGCCATTAGTTAGTGTGCCGCAGAAAAAAATACAAGTTTTGTGAAGATAATGCCACCTACTCATAGCTAAGAGTTATGCGAGCGAAGCGCTTCGTTGCACGCTTTATTGCGCACTTTCAAAGTGTGCTATTGCAAATCTTTTACCAGTTACCTCAACTTACTTATGCGAATTGGGGGTTTCAACTCCCACTACGATTAAATAAAATAAAATAAAAATGCCTGAGGACGATCGTCGAAGAGAAGAGAGCAAGCCTTATCAACGATTGCTCCAAATTTTGATCGCCTGTGCTCAGTTAAGCAGGCTCATATTTCTAATTAAACATCTGTGCATATTATATTGATTTTATTATTAAATAAAAATTAAATAATCATAATCAGTTGGTATGCCGAGGAAAAATGACAGAGTTTTGTGAAGATAATTAAACTTACACATAAGCTGTAGGTTGCAAAAGCTTTTTTCACGTCACTGGACAATATTGAAAGCTTTCGCGCTAAGTTGATGTAATGGGTCAGCCACGCTACCAAAGATAGTAATGAAATGTTCCCAAATGTCATTGCTGTCGATTCAGAAAAAAAATGCAGGCTTTGATAGTGAGACACTTCGATCCTTGGAAGTGTGACCTGCAACATATAATCTGGGCAAGATATCCAGTCTCGGATAGCTTTTCCCTTTGTCACTTACCAATAAACGAGCAGGAAGAATTTATGGAGCTAAAAACTGATCGTACATTAAAACTAAAATTTTCCGAAACAGTGCTAGCACATGTTTGGCTGCATATAAAAAAAAATATATTCACTGATTTCAAAGAGTGCTATTGCAATTCTCTTACTATTTGCCACGACTTACTTATACGAATTGGGGTTTCCAACTCTCACTACGATTAAATAAATAAAAAAAGAGAACACCTGAGGACGATCGTCGTAGAGAAGAGAGCAGCCTTATCAACGATTGCTCCAAATTTTGATCGCCTGTGCTCAGTTAAGCAGGCTCATATTTCTCATTAAACATCTTTGCATATTATATTGATTTTATTATTAAATAAATATTAAAAAATAATTATTATTTTTTTGGTGTACCTCCAAAATTTCTTGATTTGTTAGGTGTACCTTAAACACAAAAAGTTTGCGGAACATTGCCCTAGAGGATCCGATCCCACCTTTACACGACACAGGGCAGGGCTATTATAGTCATTTCCAGGTTCGTCCCTCTTCGAGTTGGCTACTGGATGAGAGTTGAACCGTCAGTTGAGCCGATCCACGATAACGAGCAGCTCATATAGCCCAAGCTGCACGGAAGTGCTATATTATGCTACCAACTTGGGTTGTCGACTACAATGGGCGAACCCGTCACCACAGGAAGTTTAAACGATTAGTCGTTCTATCTCCCTGGAGTGAGCGTAGAAGACTTGGGACATAACAGTCCACCATCTAGCTAGGTCACAAGCCCGTAAGAGGCCAACGCCTTAGCCGCGAGTAGCCAGGAGTGTTACCCGGCGGGCTTGCACTCACGCCCTTACTTCCAATTGTGACCAGATTACTCCGGTCTCTCGATTGGTTCCGAGTTCGAGGTCGCTTGCGCGGTCCTCTCCCTTACGAAGCGGTGAAACGGTGTATACCGAATCTATCGCGGACCACAGCGTCCTTTGCCCGGCTGTTCACCCTGGATCGGATGGCCGATGGTCGTTTCATGTTTCGCCGTAAGGTCCGCAACCACCCCCGCTTTATAGGAAACAGTACTGCTCCCCCGACTGTTAGTCAGAGTGCACAGTCGATTGGCTTACGCCGCACGGTGCGCAGACTGTCCTGAAGCGCCAGAAGTTTGATTCCCAGGAGAAACTGACCAAGGCCATAGTCCTACCCAGGCTCGCACTTCATGCGTGGAGGCCGTCGGATGGGTGTTGACCCGTGAGTGTGACCAACCCTGAACAGAATGGGTCTTCGTGGCCAACTCAGCAAGGGCCCGTTAACTCCCAATATTATGCTACCAGTCCGATCCGGATCCGTCGACCCGGCAACCGGCGCCGGCCAATGTGCAAGTGCCGCCCCGATAAAGGCAAAAACTGAGTTTGGCGCGCTTGAGAGCCGCCACTTCTGCCTCTGCCGTGCTACTTAACGCGCCGCGAGCCGCCCGACAAATTAGTGAAAAGATAGTTGCGGCCGCGGGCTGTTGCGCGACATACATCGATCCATCCGTCGATCAATCAATCAATCAATCGTTCGATCGATCAATCGCGCGGGTGAAAACGTGACGATTTCAGTTGAGTGAATTTTTCCGCTGATTGCGTTGATGCCGCTTTTCCAGCTGGAAGCTGTCAGCCTGATTGTGAGTTCCAAATTTGAACATATAATGTTAAATCCAACAATAACACGTTAATGATATAATGCAGATATACTATATGTTTCATTTAAATACTAATGCTGCAATATTTGTGATTTAAATAAAAATCTATATTAAAAAAATATATAATACATAAACTTAGCTTTCCGCGAAGCTAATTTCATGAAGTTGTAATGTTTGGAAGTGTTTCATTTTTAACGCCGAAAACGATCGTTTAAAAACACACGACCAATTTACATTGAAAACTAAAAACGAACGACTTTTAATCGTCGCAGAACCTTAAAGTCGGTCCGCCGTAAGCTAATGTATCGTTTTTTTAACAATTAGCACCTATAACATTAATATATTTCAAACGTATGGTAAAAATCAAAAAAAATGTTTATATGAACATTTTTAAGGAGGGATATCACATCGTATAATCTAAATAAAGGAAGGTTTGTGTAAATATAAATGTAAAAAGAATGTAGTTAATAATAAAGTTAAATAATAATAATAATAATAATCATAAAGGTCTACGGTTTCATGTATCTAAAGTTTATTATAAAATATTTTATATCTTAGATGAACTAGGCAGAGAAATATCGGTATAAACTTGCCAAATTGATTTTTTCTACCGAATTTTAGTAAAAAAATATATATTTCAAAAGGTTTCCAATTTGTTTATAGTTCTTTTCAATCTTTTGTCTATGGATTTACCGTTTTCTATGATATATTGTGTTATAAATCTTTGTTTACATCATACCTACCTTGGATCGTCTCAGGGGGGCTCAAAATTGATGTTTCGAAAAAGAACGTTGCGCGTTTACAATATTTTCCCTCGTCGTTGGTCAGTGGGCCGGGAAACCGAAACGTTAAATGTCAACATGAGATTATTTTCTGATGAAGATGAAAACGAATATATACATTTTTACCCTTTCCGAGACTATTAAGACACTGAAGTCTGTCTGTGGGTCTCTGTGTATATGTCTGTGAGTGTCTGTGTGTGTGGCTGTGTATTCCTTCACGATAGCGTCTAAGCGCTTTATCCGATCGAGCTGAAGTTTGGCATGCAGGCATTATTTGGTCATGGCAAGAGTTGGAAAAATTGTGGTTAAAATCGGCCTACCAGAGGGCGCACTAGTCTCGAAATATTGCGAATAGAGACTTGAAATTCGGTACGCAGATGCCTTGTTGGACCGAAATCACGTTGTGACGTTTTGGTTGGAATATCTCGTATACAAGCGACGCAAATAATATTTAAAGTCCGCCATATTTAAGAAAATACTACATAATTTAAAAAAAAAAACCTTTTAACAATAATTTTATTAGTAGGAAAATACTACAAATATACTATGAAATGGCTCGCGAGGGAAGTTGGGTTGACGGAGGGGAGGGGGGTGTCTACTTGCCGGGATTTTATTGGTGTGACACAACCGATTTTTTTTTATTCGTTATTCATATTGCGTATAATTTAGTATCATACATACTGTATCTTAATTTTAATTAGTCGAATGATTTATCAATATCCTAGTGCAACAACCCCAATTATAATGATATTTTGTTATTTTAAAGAAAGACAATATTTTTTTATCTATTTGTTTTATGATGAGTTCTTAATCTTTATTATACGCGCTTTATACAACAGATATCTAGGCCCTGCTTAATACCCTCTGGCACCAATTTCAGATTCCCCTTTTGTTTATATTCCGCGAAATCGTTTTGATAAATGAATAATTCAATTACTGCGACAAATTAATTCTCGATTAAAAAAACTAGTAGCAAATGTCAGCACGCCTAAAATTAGCTGGGCGACGACGTTAATTACTCTGACAGTATAATATGTAACACTAGAGGAAGACACGACACGCAAGTAGTAAACAATAATAATGAATCGAGAGGGAGAATTAATGGATTCCTTGAAATTAATTACATATTATTATCAAATGTTATACATATTTAGTTTTAAAAATGAGACCAATAGCGAGAATATTACGAGTATATAGGTTACCCACTTATTATGGCGGTCAACCGATAGATAGGTACGAGTACTTCAAAATAGGGTTAACAATATTTATTGGAATTTGGCGTTTAACGTCTTTTATCTGCTGCTCAAGGCTAAATGCACGCACGCGCTACTGATGTCTGGATGATTCGCTTATCTTTTATTCGTCCCCTCTTTTGAGACGATTCCAGGTGTGCGATTCGAGAAGAGGTCCTCGTTTATTTGGCATCGGCGAGCGTCGACCGAGGCGTGGCATCGACCCCTAAATTTGAATGCCACCTTTTTTGACAATCCAGTATCCCGTTCGCTCCGTGGACCAGTAATACCGGTATTCGGATCATTCTCATTGCGTAACGTATTGCCGAGTTTATTTTGTGACGTACCCGTCTTACACGACAAATGTATTTCAAAGATCTATCCCAAGGTAATGAGAGAAACCTATAAAATATAATCACAGTCATAGTCATATTTTATTATTTCCAAAAAGTACATACTGTGGAATAGCTCAATGTACATTTGTTCTAAGTTATTCATAACTTCATTGCGTATAAGCACCGAAGGCCGAAGATCAAAAAAATATTAACATTTTAAAAAATAATCTATCAATAAGTTATAAAAAAATGTCGATCCATTTTTTTAATAAATTATTAGTTTAAAAAAAAAACACTAAAAACACGCTTTTATAAATGCACGTAAAAACAAAAAAAAACTTGAAACTTAATCGTGGTCAAAGTTCATTACAAGACCTTTCTAACAAGTCCAAACACGGCTATGATACGATATTCCATCATGGAATGCCAGTGCCTATCTTCCGGCTTCATCATCAGACCTTGAAACCTAATCGTGGTCAATGTTCATTCCAAGACTTTTCTAACAAGACCAAACACAGCTATGATACGATGTTCCATCATGAAGTTCCAGTTCATATCTTCCGACTCCATCATCAGATCAGTTCGACAGTACCATATTGTTGTATTGTCATCAGAACTACATACAGCTGCCAATTTTCATGACGCTACGATCCTTGGAAGATGGTTGAATTCGTTACCTTAGATTCCATTACATATAGTCACATACAGGTCGACCTAATAAAAGCGTGTTAAAAATAATCAGTCAATAAACAATAAGTTTTACAAGAAAATCGACACTAAAGTAACAAAATACAAAATAAATTTAAATTTGCTCGAGAACGAATAAAAAGATTTTGATAAATGGTAAAATTATCTTTTAAATTTTAAGACAGCCCTGTCAAATTAAACAAAGTATAGCATGCATGGCTAGGTTTCTTTTTAATTCGTTTCTTAAATGCATCCTCTTGACAATGTATATGACAATGTATATACACTGTAATGTATATACATTGTAATACTCGCCAATTGGATATGAATGCAATGTAATACATTCCTATCCAATTGGCGAGTACAGAGCAAGAAGTCAACACGAGAAATGCTGAATTGGAATTTTTCACAATTCCAAAGGTAAAAAGCACATTTGACCGAAGACAATGTTTTTTATCGTCCCGAAAGATTACAACTTACATTATGAAACCACGAAAAACATGAAAAATAATGTAACTTTCAAATGTGAAATTAAACTAGCTCCTAGATATTGGGCGTTCAAAAACTGAAGATCTAATTACTACTGTAGGGTGAATATTAAAAAAATATGTACCTATTTTGGAATATTACATAAAATTTTGCAATATTACATATTTTTCCCATACATATATCTTACAATGTAGTGTTAATATGCATATGTTAATATACATATTATGTTATACTATTATACTATTATATATAAATATGCTACATTATTTTATATGTTATAACATATGATATTATATTATAACATACGTACCCCAGTATGTGGAAGATTTCTAGGGTCGCACCCGTTCATAAAAGTGGCAACAAGGGCAAAGTGGATAATTACAGGCCTATAGCGGTGTTATCCGTCTTCCCTAAACTATTTGAGACAATACTCCACCGGGATATTTACACCCAAGTGTGTGGAAGGCTGTCGGACGCCCAGCACGGGTTTCGCCCCAATCGGTCCACCACCACCAACCTTTCCGTCTTTACTTATTATGTGGCAAATGAACTGGACACTAAACCAGGAAGCCAGGTAGATGTGGCGTATCTGGATTTCAAAAAGGCTTTCGACAGAGTGGACAATGATGTCTTACTCAAAGTACTAGCTGCTACAGGTTTCTCGAGTAATCTGCTGAGTTTTTTTGCTGATTACCTACTTGAGAGATAGGCAGCAGTATGTGAAACTTGGACTTTTTGATTCTAAGGTGTACCACACCTGTTCTGGCGTGAGTCAGGGATCAAACCTCGGCCCTTTGCTGTTCAATCTCTTTGTTAACGATCTAAGTAAAGTAATCGTGTCAGCAAAATGTTTAATGTTTGCCGACGATATAAAATTGTACATGTCCACTGGAACTGCTGAGGCCTGCAAGCTTTTCCAGCGTGATATTGATGCCGTCTGGGCTTGGAGCCAGAATAAAAATCTCTCATTCAATATATCCAAATGTCATATACTAGATCGACCGTACCTCTGATTTGTGATTACTCCATCACTGATGAGGTGCTAACTAGGGTTGAGAAGGTAAAGGATCTAGGAGTTCTCTTTGATTCCCAGCTTACGTTCAAGGAGCACATTGCTAATTTGTCTAAGTCCTCTTTTAAGCTACTAGGGTTTGTTATTCGCAACCTAAAGCATTTTCACAATGTACGGGTTATGCATACATTGTATAATTCAATTTTGAGAAGCAGATTGGAAACGAATGCAGTTATATGGAATCCACATCAGGATCTTTATATCACTATGTTGGAAAAACTTCAAAAATGTTTCTTACGATTTATATATTTTAAGCAGTACGGATATTATCCGTACTTATTAGTTTCCTACTAGGCATGGTGGGCTATAACTCTCTTAAGTTGCGTAGAGAAATGCTCGCCATGGCCTACGTTTTTAAGCTGATTAGGGGAAGAGTTGATAATCCTAGCATGCTAGCGAAGGTTTGTCTCTTTGTCCCGGACAATTATAATCGTGCTCGCATTCATAATCTATTTGCGGAGCCGTCCTCGCGCACCAACCTAAGTCGATGGAGTCTGCTTACACGAGCTTTGCGGCACATAAATGCGCTATGTTCGACAGCGCCAGACTTTGATATTTTTACAGCGAGCCCGCACCTCTTCAAGGTGTGGGCATTGCGCTACTTGTTTATGGCAGAATAATATAAACTGTTTTCACTCTTATGTACTGTAAGTTTGTAAGTTTGTAAGTTTTTCTTTTCTTAATGCCGGTATTTGTATTTAACGCTTATTTAAACATGTTATGTATGTACTTGTAAGAATTCTATTTTTTTTAAAATATTTATGTGTATATTGCATATCAACGGATTGGTAGAAACTGTAATGTTGATTTGTTATGAAAATAAATAATTAAATTATATTGTAATATGTTATATTATATTATTTATATTATATTATCCTAAATTATATTACGTATTGTTTTTTTTTTAAGACAGAAGGACAGCAGGCAAGGCTACAGGCTCAGCAAATAATACCACAGAACTATATATCCATCACCCCAACACAGGCGTATACCTAGTGGGGTGATGTAATCCTGACAAGTTAATGCCCTTTCGCGATTTTCTTCATATGTATTCTTTTAAAATGTGTTAAAAAAAATGAACACAATATTTTTTATGTAACTATAAAAAATAGGATAAATAAATAAATAAATAAATAAATAAATATCATTGTATATATTATTACCTATTTTCCACTTAGATTTATTGAATATAATGTAAACTTTATTTTTTAGCCCTTAATTGCATACATATTTTTTTCTACTTTAAATTTTACTTTTAATTTATGTAAAAACACATTTATTAGATTTAAAAATCTTAAAATTTAAATCAAATGCGTCAGTTCGCGAGTTAGCAAACATACAGTTGGTATACACAGCACAGCCAGAGACAGACCTTCTAGGTATAGTTGTGCGATTTTGTCTCATATCGGATATGCTAGCATATTTATATGTATAGAGCTATGTTTTTGGCTATATTAATGTTTGATTTTAATTATTCTCTGTGTACATCAGTATGCATGTCCTTGTATTTTTTGTACGTTATAAATAAAAAAATAAATACCGCTCTTGGACGTGTTACAATCAATATACTCGTACTATAGTTTAGTATACAAGCTATTGTAAGTAATCAATGCATAAACATAAGCAGTGCATATGCATAAACATATGCATAAACATATGAAGTAAACATATGCATACAAGCTATTGTAAGTAATCGGTAGTTATTACAAGCTTTTTTAACATGATATTGGTTTGAGTATCCTACCTATTTTGAAGACAAGTAAATATATTTTTTTAAAAAAATTAAAAAACATGACTGCCGTTACAGAAAGTAAAGTATGGTTTGTGTTTATAATCATTTTTATTACGGTATTTTTATGAAATATTTGTGGTTTATGTATTTAGCCATATTTTTAGACATGTTTAGACATGTATATTTTCGGATGTACTCAATCAGACCTTTCATTTCAAACTAAACACGATATCTTGTTTTTTTTGTTGACATTTGGACATTTGAATATTTAGACAACTACTTACTCGATATTTGGACAGTTATGGTAACCATTCTAACAATAGCACACACTTCTACATCGGTAATAACGTTTAGAAGTTATGGTGGAATATTCATATTCATATAAATTTTATTAGTATACTGGTACACAAGTCAGATACAGATTAGCAAACATTCATACATATTAGCACAAAAAAAAAAAATATCGTAAAGAAAAGATAAAATAAACAAAACAAAACGAAGAAAAAAAACACAAGAATAATGTAAAAAGAAGAAATACAAGACAAAATGCAAAGAGACCATTAAATACTTTAGCCACCAAAGCATTTTAGACTTCACTCGAGTAATATTCCTCCAGTGAGTAAAACGCCTTATCTGTAAGGTACCTCTGAAGGCGTCTCTTAAACACGCCAAGAGATTGCGCCTGCCTAATGTGCTCGCTGAGTTTGTTGTAAACCGCTGGGCCGGCGATATAGGCTAGCCTCTCCAATTTGGATAATGCTTGACTTACCGAACGTAGCATGCTACGGGATCTTGTTGGATAGTAATGATGCACATCGTTCACTTTAAAATCGGCTAGATTTGTGCGAACGAACAGCGCTACTTCCAGTATATAAATGGACGGCAGCGTCATGATGCAGAGATCTCTAAACAGAGGCCTAGCTGGCGTATCAAGCGCCACACGCGCTATTGTGCGGACGGCACGCTTCTGCATAACGAAAGCCCTCTGCCTGTCGGCTGCTCGCCCCCATAACACCGCGCCGTACGTTAGCAGTGAATGAACGTATGCAAAGTAAAAAATGCGCAGCGCGGATAAATCGAGAAATAAAGCGATGCGATAGAGTGCATAGCACGCTCTTCCCAATTTATCACATAAAGTATCAATATGTAGTCACACAAAGCGACAATAAAGAAACGGAAACATACATAGAAGAATCCTAAACACATTACACTCATTTTTTGTTGGGCAGTCGTGTAATAATTGTGAAATGTTAGAATCAGATCTTATGAACAGTCAAATATATTTAAAAAATCAACAACTAAAATACTAATACAAAAGATCCAAATATGTCAAAATATTCAATAAAAACAATATATTCAATAGGTAGGTATTTATTTATTTATTTATTTAGGAATTAATTATTATAAAACATTGATTTGCTTACAAAAATAACAGGAGCCGAATGGCAAAACCTTAACCTTTTGCTTATTTGATTCTGTCACCCAACTGGGACTAGCCCGTTCTAGGATGGACAGGATAGTCTGTATAGATAGATGCTGTTTTTGAAATACTTTTGCTTTATGTATTACTAGCTGCGCCCCGGTTTCACCCGCGTGGTGATGAAAAATTGTGATAATGATGATAGAAAACTATATATCTTTATAAATTATAGCCTATGTGTTATTCTGATGTGTAAGCTATATTATTGTAAAGTTTCATCAAAATCCATTCAGTAGTTTTTGCGTGAAAGAGTAACAAACATCCATACATACATTCTTACAAACTTTCGCGTTTACATAGTAGTAGGATGAAAGCATTATAGAATAATGAATCTAAGAGTACTTGTATAAAACTATCATTTAAATGAGTACAGTGTTTGAAAAATCATGGCCCTCGAATTCGATCAGATCATAGAAAGGGTGGCCTATCAGCACCTCCTCAATGTGCCATAGATATCACAAATCATACGTTTATCTCAGAGTCAAAAGAGATGAAAAACACTCTAAACAAATTGAAATCATTTGAATTTTACTAGTTTTCAGGTGTAATTTCTTGATGAAAAAAAATGCTGCTTTACTTAAAAACTAATTAATATTGATAGATTCCCAACCCCTAAAAGGTTCATCAACTTAATAACTTATAAAGTGACAGTTATTTAAAACAAGGGAGATTTAGCTCGTTTTAATAGATATTTCTTTGCGTATTTGTCATAAGATACGAGGAGCATTCAAAAAAAGTGACAATGGTTACAAAGTCCTTGGAACCATATAAAAATAAATACTGGCAGGAACATATAATACATGTTCTGAAAAACAGAAACTGATGTTCTTTCGTTTTTTTTATAAGAGTTGTTTGTATGCTGTCGAAGCGTGTTGGCGAAAATGAAAAAAAACGGAACGTTATATTCGTTTGATTTTTTGTTGTTGTACGGAGCGAGTACTTCAAGACTTACGAAATACATTAGAGGTTGATGCTCCCCCATATTATACCGGCTGGCGCGTGTTTAGGCGTGGAAGAACCTCGACTAACCCCTTCAAAAAAAAAAAAGTTCACAGTTTGTTTTATTGCTGAATATGTGAAGATTTCGATAGGCAGTGCGAATAGTATTTTACACGATCGCTTAGGGGTGAAAAAGGTATCCGTACGCTGGTTATGGACGCTTAGAAAACACTAGACTGAAGGTTTTGCAACGCTCTTTGCATTTGTTACAATAGGTCCTGGCCGTTTTTAGCTCGATTTGTAACTGTGTTCAAAACATGGCTTTACCATTACGATCCTGAAACAAAACAACAGTCCATGACTTGGAAACGACCATCGTCTCCAACTCCTAAGAAAATCAATGCCATTCCATCTGCTGGTCGGATAATGGGCTCTCTTTTCTGGGACAGTCAAGGTGAAGATGAATTATGGAGCTACTATAAGGGAAGATGTATATGCTAAAGAAATAAAAATATTCCGTAGCGAACTTATTGAAAAACCAAGGGGAAAACTCGCTAAAATTGTTTTCTTTCACCGAGATAACGCGGCCGTACACGAAATTTTGCGCATTTCGTGAATTTACGTAATTTTACAGACGTGAATTTAAGGTTAAAATACTGTATTTCTATAAGTTTTATTGCACAACACAAAATATCATTTATATTATTGTCTAGAGGGCTACTTTTTTGAAAATTATTATAGAATTTTGATTAATTGACCTTTAACCGGCGACTGTTTGTGAATTTTTGCTTTAGGAGGTTTAGAATATCACATATTTACGAATCGTTTTGACATCTAAACGGTATGAAAAAATTACAATGTATTCTTGTGAAAGTCGTCTATATAATAAGTGAATCACTTTTTACTACTTTCATATAAAATTGTTGCTTTAAAAAATATTTAACTTTGTCAAATTTTATAGAATTTTATAGACATTGTATAGAATTTTATAGAATGTCCATAGTCGCGATGGCTGCCATTGAAGTAGCTGGCTTTGAGCTACTGAAACAAGGATCTTTCCCCTAATGATTTTTATCTCTTTCCTTTATTTAGGGAACATCTGAGAGGCCAAAAACTTGAAGATGATGACGAGGAGGTAACCGCAGTAAAGGATTTTTTAGATGATCGAGATGGATTAGGAAGGATTTTTTATAATTAGAAAAAAATATATATCAAGTGCAGAAATCTTAAATGAAGTGTATGAAGGTAACTGTGTCGAAAAGTTTATAAAAAAACATTGAATTAAAGTAATGAAATTGAAATAAAATAATCAAAATCAAATTTTTAAAAAATCAAAAATCAAAATAATCTTTGATTATTAAATAAACTTTATTTTTTAGCCCTTTATTACATACGTATTTGTTTCCTACTTTTAATTTTACTTTTAATTTGTGTAATCACAATTTGTGTAATTTTACTTCTTATTTGAGTAATTGTGTAATCAAATAATCACGACACAATTTATAAACAAATAAAATAACAATAATCAAATTATTTAATAATTATTCTTAAAAAATCGAAAAATATTTGGCTTCTATAAATCTCCTTTTATTTCATATTATTTTGACAATGAATTGTACATTTTTTATATTAAACAATGAATTGTACAGGTATTTTTATATTAAATCCTATATTACTTAACATATATTAAATATTAAAGACTGTTTCTTTCTTTTCTCATATATAAAATAAAATTAAAATAAAATACAAACGGAGATGACATGGAATTCACCGACCGAAGTCGGGCCCATCATATAGTGGTATTACACTTCTGGTGGGTGAGCAGTGGATTCCGGACTAACGACCGGCTGTGGTAGGATTAGGACAGCTGTCTTGCCACATGTGAGCGTGCACCTTACCACCCATTCACTCCCCCTTCGAAGCCATAGAATTTGAGATGCGGAAATCGCGGTTTAAGATAATTTTTCTAAGAAGGAGTTCATTATTTTCCTGGAGAGACCAAGATCTTTAAAAAGGTGAAACAGAGATTTAGCTGGCAGGCCACGAGCGCCAACTTCCACCGCGTGAAGGTGAACAGTGGAGCCGTTCCGGGTGACGGCATTTGCGAGATCATGGTATTTATTTAATTTGTACTCGTGGTCTTTTGGGATATTTGATTCCCATGGAACAGTTAATTCTACAATAAGAGCCACCTTCCGAGATAGAGAGTAAAGAGTTATATCTGGACGGAGGGCTGTGCATCCGAGACTTTCAGGGAATTTATACTGCTTAGAGACCGAATCGACCTCCAGAATCCAATCTGAAGCTTTCTCCATTATTGAGAAAGGTTTTGTAGTTAAATGTTTTTTGCCTTTAGAGTCATCCCGCACAAACTGTATTGGGGGTTTGGAGGGTACTGTCAAACCCTTGTTGGCACGAGCCACTGAGAGGCTAATTACCTCGCGAATAACAGCAAGGACTTTGTCGTGGCGGTAAGTGTACCGTCCTTGATCTAAGGCCACCTTGCAGCCAGCTAGAATATGCCTGGCTGTGCAAGGGGTATTGCTACAAAGAGGGCATGAACTATCCTCGGCAAAGCTCCAACGAGCGAGGTTACTGGGGTCTGGAAGCGTATGCTGAAAGGCATTTAAATAAAATTTCAGCATCTCTGGCGTCCAGTCATACAACTTTATTTATACTATTTAATCGAATTTTATATTATGTTTATTGCCGATTATATAATGGAATTGCATTGCATTTATTATATTATCTTTTAATATTTTTTTATTAATATGATTTTTATTATTTTGAAGACCACATTTTAGGACAATTTAGTGTTATTAGCTTTTTACTAAAACTTGTACATTTGTAAGCAATCAAGCTTGATTGTAATATAAGGAGTTCTGTCCACCCTAGAACGGGCTAATCCCAGTTAGGTGACAGAATCAAATACGCAAAAGGTTAAGGTTTTGCTATTCGGTTCCTGTTATTTTTGTAAGCAAATCAATGTTTTATAGTAATTAATTCTTAAATAAATAATAAATTACCGTATTCTTGTAATGGTCCTTAAATATTCCAATCGATCTTGATCGCAATGCCATTCCAAACCGATTAATCCATGCCATCTCCAAACAGATTAATTGTTACTTTTACACGGCTCCGTGTGTATGTAGTTTCCACATACTTTCCACCTATTTTCTTGTATGTAATACTAATATGACAAAATTAAGAGAACTAAAAATATTGCATCACGATCACCTTGGATGTATTATACCGTGTAACTCAATATGCTTGCTGACGCAACAAGGTACGACGACCGTGAACTCCAAAAATATAACCAGACTGTAAAGGTAAAAGTTTGGTCTTCGCGAAAAAAACGACATAAATCTCCGATTTTATTATGCGTTTTCATTATAAGTATATTATATGTATTTTAATAATATTTTTTAAAATCTCGCCGCCTGGCAATAGTGTCCTATTCTTACTGCGGTTAGATTTGAATAAAGGAGGTAGGCCAACAGTATTCGCCCAAACGCTAAAAGGGTGGTTTGATGTGTCGCGCCGCGGGTCGGTCCGAAACCATCCTATTTTAAAATGTTTTATAATTTTATTTCAATAACCAAATATTAGTTTTATGTATAATTTTTATTAATTTACGAAACGGCGGACCATTTATTATATTTCGAACGATTACTTGATTATTTTAATTATTATTCAAAAGTAAACGAAATCATTACAATCTAGTTAACAAATTTTAGTGTATCTATTTATTTAGTGGAGTTTAATTCTGTGATGCGTTTAAAGTTGAAGATACCAGGTAAGATTTAAAAAAAATAATATATATATATATATATATATATATATATATATATATATATATATATATATATATATATATATATATATATATATATATATATATATATATATATATATATATATATATATATATATATTAGTAGGATATATATATATATATATATATATATATATATATATATATATATATATATATATATATATATATATATATATATATATATATATATATATATATATATATATATATATATATATATATATATATATATATATATATATATATATATATATATATATATATATATCCTACTAATATATATATATATATATATATATATATATATATATATATATATATATATATATATATATATATATATATATATATATATATATATATATATATATATATATATATATATATATATATATATATATATATATATATATATATATATATATATATATATATATATATATATATATATATATATATCCTACTAATATTATAAACGCGAAAGTTTGTATGTATGTATGGATGTTTGTTACTCTTTCACGCAAAAACTACTGAATGGATTTTGATGATACTTTACAATAATATAGCTTACACATCAGAATAA
>CALYMY010000660.1:0-17787 GCA_944548615.1 Micropterix aruncella | reverse complement strand
ACTAGTATACCTAGTATACGTAGTATATATATAATATATATAAATTACGTGTCACGTTGTTTGTCCGCGATGGACTCCTAAACTACTTAACCGATTTGAATCAAATTTGCACACAATGTGCAGGTTGATCCAACTTGAAAGATAGGATAGCTTACGTCTTAATTTATAGTCGCGATATTATTTTATTGCAATGTCTATTATTTGACATTCGCAATTATCTGTTAGTTCCAAACGATTTTAACAGATGGCGTTATCTATTGAGTAATCCATAGATGGCGCTGCTATGTTAAACCTACACAAACGTCAAAGTCGGCCAAGCGTTATTCTAAATTCAAAATATTGTGAAGGTAATACAGTGACATTATTCCTGCTTTTTAATTATTTGTGCTTCATTGTTCAAAACTCTTTAATTAAAATATATACATGTAAGTATTATCACATATTTTTTTCATTTTATCACATATTTTTTTCATTTTAATGCTAAATCTGGAAGAAAATTGTGTCGGTCGCTATAAATAAGCGAGATATAGGCATTCAAAGTTTAAATTTTAAAAACAGGCCAAAATAATATAATATAAAAATGGATGTTGGTATATCTGTATGCCCGTCTGTCCGAGTTTAATAGACTCCGAAACCGTTTGACCGATCACCATGAAAGTTGGCATATATATGTATTTTTTCATGGTTAAGGTTTTTATATATATCCGCTTTGTTGCAACTTTCAACTAGACATCGCTGCAGCACACCAACTTCTATACTGCTCAACCGATCGCCATGAAAATTGGTATACATTGGTATTTGAGAACAGATATAACACGGGCAACGCCGGGTAATACCACTCGTATATTTATATATTATGTTGTATAATTTTGACAATTTTTACATAACCAAGTGTAGGAATTCCTATCAACTGGTTAAAAGAAACAGAAAAAGTGACTTTTTATAACATAGTTTAGAAAAATATTATTAAAACGCGGTTGAAGATTTTTAAATCAGAGATTGAAGAATCTTGACTATGACATGATATTGTTGCATAACATGAATAATGTAATAGTAATTACAATTTTATCGTGTATAATCATTTCTGTTTCCTCGATTTATATTTTTCCAATATTCCTAAACGGACTGTCTATTCATTTTATACGGGATAGACTGTATGTCTGGTAAAAATAAGCTTTTGTCTAAATAGATGTAACATCTATATTATACTGAGAATTTTAAAACGTGAACATTTTGGCTGGAAATTTTTAGGCAGAATATTTTTAATATTAAAAAAAGCTCTTAAATTTAGATATTATTTTTAAACTATCTGCTCGCGTATACTGCAGCTTTAAAATTATCTGAGTTCTTAAAATTTAACTTATATTCATTCGTCTTCTTACTACATTGTAAATTCTTCTCGCATTTTTGTAAATGTATCCTCGATGTGATATAGCTATTCCGTATGATATCATAACCTTATATTTTTGATATTGATCACCTTATCTACTTACCCATAACTCTACTTATCTTGGTACTGATGCAAATATGAATAAGAAATAAAATATGAAAATCGCAAAAAATGCAAGAAACTTAAAAAAGTTAAATTATGTATTTATACGGCTATCTATGTAGGTCGGGTTCTACTCAGATAGGAAAAACTATTCTTCTGTACAGAAGGAAAGTTTCGATGTCCGGGAGCTTGTCCGTTATCGCTGATATTGACAGCGGAATCCGGATATCCGGAACTCCGAGATAGTAGCAGTCACTGATTAGAAGAGAAACGGGTAAAGAAGGCATATTCGACAAATCGTGCGGAATATTACGAAGACTTGTATGAGCGAGCTTTTGCAAAGCAAACAAATATAATATTTTTTTTAATGGATAGACTGAACATAACCAATTTTATGGATAACCTCCGTTTTAACCTAATCGATCGTTAGAAGCGTATTAATAACGAAAATCAAATAGTATGACATAAATAAGTGGTTAATGTATATAAAAACATGGACAAAGGATGCGGTAATGGTAACCACATGAAGTTGGTATGATAAGGTGACGTAGAATAGCTATTAGTTTTTTGACAGTGATTTTGCTACACTTACACCAAACTATTAATTCTAGCAATAAACCAACTTTCAAGACGAAATAAGAAGAAGGAAATAAAAAGGTTTTATGGGACCAATAAATACTACAATATGACAAAAAAAAACTAATTAAAAACGCTTGACCTTTAACATGTATCTGGGGTTAACCGATGCGTTCTATCGTTGTTCTGATCTTTGCATTCTTTGTTTACATAAGAATGGCATACTACACTAAGGTATGAGTGTCGCCCTATACTGTGTTGAAAAAGATATACCAGAAGGAAGCGTAGTTATACACAAAAAATCAGTTGTGTCACAATAAGTCAAGTAGTCAAGCACTACCGCCATACCCCCCCCCCCCCCACCTCCCTCTGCTAACCCAACCTCCTCCAGTAACGCCAATTAGTACTATATTTGTAGTATTTTCCAAGATATTCAAGTGGTATTTTTCCAAAAACGAAGCAGTATTTTCTTAAATATGATGGACTTTAAATATTATTGACGTCGCTTGTATACGAGATATTCTAACCAAACCAATCCAATTCGGTCCAACAAGGAACCGAATCCCAAGTCTCTAACTGAAAATGTTCGAGATTGAATTATGACTAGCGCTTGAATTGAATTGAATTAGCGCTAGAGATTGAATTATGAATGGTGGACCGATTTCGACCACAATATTTTAAACTCTTGCATTGAACAAATGGTGCCTGCATGCCAAGCTTCAGCTGAAACGGATAAAGCGTTTAGGCGTTAACGGGAAAAAATACACACAGACACACACACGCACACAGACATACAGACAGACTTCAGTTTGGAAATAGTACTAACCGTCTCAGAGGGGCTCAAAACGGAAATTTATGTCTTCATCTCGATTGTTTTTAGCGAGTATGCAATAGTTACCCTTGGCCTGGAAAAGTCGAAAGTAAAAGCAATATGCTATGTAGTAACTCGGAGGATCACAAGAAGTCCGCTTTTTATATTAATCACGATATAATTAACTATTACCCTTGTCTGTGGTCACTTAAACCTACTGTTCCGAGCTGGCTACATTTTTTTATCTAAGGTTCTTTGCTGTATTTGATATTGTGGTTCTAGAGATAAACTTAATAAAAGCCTATATAGAAAGTAAAAGTAAATCATTTTTATCATCAAAAACGGCTTTATAAATAATAAATATTTTCAAACTGTTAAATTATGATAATTGATGATTATTATTAGTCTGGATGTTTTGGTTTATACAAGAGGATGTATAAACAAAAACAGGAATCTTTGTTAGGAATCTTGTTTATTTTTCCATTAGCAGGAAAGTTAATATTGTTTTAATTATTAATATAGCAACTCAATAAATATATTTTTTAAACATTTCGTTGACTAATTCTTTTTAATTCTCAATTCATTCGATGGCATAATGTACAAAAATATTATCAACAAATAGCCTTATTTTGTCGTTATGAGGTCACTGTGGTACAAAAATTAAAATATTAGACATGACTATTCAAGTCTTATGAAATCCCATTAAAACTTCAGTAGATTTTAAGGAACTGTTTAGATGTTTTGTGGCTGAAATAACACAAATGTTTTGAACGCTTAGATGTTTTGTGGCTGAAATGACAAACTTAGGTTACTGCAAAAAAAATATTTAAATTGGATTTTTGTGTAAATAATAACATAGCTTTAATATTGAATTTAAAGCCTGCTTGGACAAGAATTAATTGACAGTTAGTTGTCAATCCCTGCATTTTCCTATGTTCAGCGTTAAATCATAGAGGAGCGAACAGCTTAGAAGAAATGCACTCATAGCTGGACTCTCATATCGTTAACCAAAATGTAATATTCATAAGCTGCTTAATTTAAGTAATTTGGTTGATTGCCGAAGCATCTAAACCTAAACCGATTTTCGTGAAAAAATTCTCATTTTATGTCCAATTAGCAAATCAATATTTCGTCTGTTTTCGAGTGTGTCATCTGTATTTCCGTTTGAATCGTATTGGAATGTAGTTCCACCATAGGAAGAAATATTTTAGTTATAGTTTTTAACTGGTCGCCGCATTACGCATAATCCCTCGATACGAATCAGTTCCTTTTATTTTCAGATTAATATCTAGAGAGTAGAGAGCCTGAGGAGCAACCTAAATGCCGGGAATTCGGGATTCTACATGACCACATTTAATTCAACAACATTACAATTCGATCGTTATATTGCATACGCCTGTTATCTCTGACAAGGTCGGTTACTGTTATGGATTATGACACGGCAACGTGTTCACCCACTGGGCGTGGCTTACAGCCTCAAGCTAAACTCTTCCATGAGTAGTCGACCGACAAACGCTTCTATTAGATAGTCGGTATACTAGAAATCACAGAAATCACAGAAACCTGAGGACCCACTGAAATGCTAATAATATGGAATCCTGCGCGACTAAAGTCCACACCCGGTCAATGACCACATAATTTCAGCTTGTTGAAAACCTTCAAGGGCGTGGTTTGCTGTCCACTGATGTGCAGCCATCTTAGCGATTTAACCACTCCTTTTCCATGGGGCGCTTATGGCGTTGTCCCCGAAAGCCTCTTGGAACTTGTGGATAGTTTCCACCTATGTATTTTGTATACCAGTCTTTTGTTAAAAATTGATAAGATTTCTAATAAGGACTTCCACCTTGGATAATCCGACTGACTCTCCTCACTACACTTTCTCACTCATTGGCCGATTGCCACGGCTGATGCTTCAGGCTTGAAAAAAATCAAACATTCGCATTTTCCTTACACGTCTCCATTCAAAGAAGCAAGGTTGGCTACTTATTGGTCAGACTACGTACATCCTCTTCAGCAGAATCTGTCGAATCCTATACCATTTGAGCTTATCGAAACTTTATCGAATTGGACAGTAACTAGCCATTATAATGTAGGCGTTGCGTTTTCTTGAAATGTTTTGAACAAGGCACCATGCCTTGTCTTACATCTCGTTAAATAATACTAGGGTAGATCATCATGCGCATTATTATTTTAATTGCAGTTAGTGAATCGAACAATCTCAATAGAATTGAAAACTCTTCCGTGGGCAGTAAAGGTCTCTGGCACATATTTTTTAAAGAGAAGAAAGGAATTTTAAACAATATAACATAAAATTTAAAAAATAACAAATTGACTTTTTTATTTAAAAAAATATCTGACAATTAAATTCTACTACACTGGTGTTGACTCTTGTTTTATTTTAAATTTGAAGTATTTTAGTTTTTACAATATAATTTTGAAATAACATCAAATTAAACCAAGGTAACTAAAACAAATGATGCATTATTTTAACATGTTTAATGGTAATTGTAATCATAACAATAAAGTAATATATACTAATAGTAAGATAGTAGTAATAATAGATAAATCATAAAATATACGCGCTAACATATTAATAGATAGCTACTACTTTGACTAAAGTTTAATTTTAACAAATAAGGTAGTGAAATATTTTTTCTATAAAACACTGTCTTAAATCTCAAGTGGAAAGCATGTTCTAGTGTGTTTTAGTGTTATTTAACTTCATCTTATATTTGTGAGACAGTAGCTTCAAATAGCTTGTTTTGGACACTTTTGGATTTTCAAGCAAATATAATTCGTGTTTTAATCTGCTTATTCCTTTGGTGGGAATTCTTTGAAAGTTCATAACGTGAGTTTAAGCCGGTTATTATTTGTTTCGATATCTACAGTTTATGCCAAAGTATATGGCATATTCTAAAAATCTAGTTATTTTAGAATATAGTAGTGAAATAATAAACTTTATTTTTATATTTTATTATTTTTCTAGGTTTTCTTCATCCCTGATGGTGACAGGTGCATTTTTTCGGCACAATCTTACCTAACTTGCTTCTAGTTTTGAAGGATTTTGAACATTATTTCGGCTGAAAGAATCAACCTCCTTTTTGACCTGAGTTCATTTTTTCTGCAATTTCGACTTTTGATTTTCCTTGTTGGTTTCTCTCTAGGGAGCTAATGGGCCCTTGCTGAGGTGGCCACGAAGACCCATTTTGTTCAGGGTTGTTCACACTCACGGGTCAACACCCATCCGTCGACCTCCACGTATGAAGTGCGAGCCCGGGCAGGGTTCTGGCCTTAGGGCTAGTTTCCCCTAGGAGTCAACCTTCTGGCGCTCCTGGACGGTCTGCGCACCGTGCGGTGTAAGCCAATCGATTGTGCATTCCGACTAACAGTCGGTTGAGTATGAAGCAGTACTGTTTCCTATAGAGCGGGGGTGGTTGCTGACCTTACGGCGACTGCTCTTGAAACGACCATCGGCTAACCGATCCCGGGTGAACAGCCGGGCAAAGGATGCCGTGGTCCGCGATTGATTCGGTTTACACTTCTGCAATTTCGACTTTTGATTTTCCTTGTTGGTTTCTCTCTAGGGAGCTAATGGGCCCTTGCTGAGGTGGCCACGAAGACCCATTTTGATCAGGGTTGTTCACACTAACGGGTCAACACCCATCCGTCGACCTCCACGTATGAAGTGCGAGCCCGGGCAGGGTTCTGGCCTTAGGGCTAGTTTCCCCTAGGAGTCAACCTTCTGGCGCTCCTGGACGGTCTGCGCACCGTGCGGTGTAAGCCAATCGATTGTGCATTCCGACTAACAGTCGGTTGAGTATGAAGCAGTACTGTTTCCTATAGAGCGGGGGTGGTTGCTGACCTTACGGCGACTGCTCTTGAAACGACCATCGGCTAACCGATCCCGGGTGAACAGCCGGGCAAAGGATGCCGTGGTCCGCGATTGATTCGGTTTACACCGTTTCACCGCTTCGTAAGGGAGAGGACCGCGCAAGCGACCTCGAATTCGTAACCAGTCGAGATACCGGAGTAATCTGGTAGCAAATGAAAGTAAGGGCGTGAGTGTAAGCCCGCTTGGTAACATACCTGGTTATCTCGCGGATAAGGCGTTGGCGTCTTACGGGCATGTGGCGGATCTTGACGGTGGACTGTTTTGTCCAAGTGTTCTGCATTAACTTCACGGGAGATAGAACGAATAATCGTTAAAACTTTCCGAGGTGATGGGTTCGCCCGTTGTAGTTGACTGCTGTATATGTTGGTTTTAGAAACTTTATTCTTAAGCGATGATTTACATCAACATCTTTTTTTTCGCATAATGCAGTATATACCGAAAATTCACAATCCAAAAACAAGCGAAGAAATCGAAATAGCATCGAAATTAACAAGAAAGCCGAAACACAACAACTCACAACGAGCGAAAAGGCGAAAATACTCAAGTCCAGGTGGTCCGATACTTGACACCGAACCACAGCTTAAGTATCAATCACTAAATTGAACTAGACTATACAACGAAAACTGGTACTCAGGTATTACTTAAGTATAGACCAATACTGAAGTAGTCGCCAGCAGTAGTCTATAAATTTGGGTGTAACTCACCTAAGCACTTGTATTGTTAATTCTCGATACCTTACGATTCATCGTTCATACTAATTCTCCTAGTTCCTCTTACTACTGAGAGATCCGTTTTAGATCGTTAGGCTGTCTGTTGATGCGTGCAACATTAAGTGCGTGAAACTAGTATACCTAGTATACGTAGTATATATATATATAATATATATAAATTACGTGTCACGTTGTTTGTCCGCGATGGACTCCTAAACTACTTAACCGATTTGAATCAAATTTGCACACAATGTGCAGGTTGATCCAACTTGAAAGATAGGATAGCTTACGTCTTAATTTATAGTCGCGATATTATTTTATTGCAATGTCTATTATTTGACATTCGCAATTATCTGTTAGTTCCAAACGATTTTAACAGATGGCGTTATCTATTGAGTAATCCATAGATGGCGCTGCTATGTTAAACCTACACAAACGTCAAAGTCGGCCAAGCGTTATTCTAAATTCAAAATATTGTGAAGGTAATACAGTGACATTATTCCTGCTTTTTAATTATTTGTGCTTCATTGTTCAAAACTCTTTAATTAAAATATATACATGTAAGTATTATCACATATTTTTTTCATTTTATCACATATTTTTTTCATTTTAATGCTAAATCTGGAAGAAAATTGTGTCGGTCGCTATAAATAAGCGAGATATAGGCATTCAAAGTTTAAATTTTAAAAACAGGCCAAAATAATATAATATAAAAATGGATGTTGGTATATCTGTATGCCCGTCTGTCCGAGTTTAATAGACTCCGAAACCGTTTGACCGATCACCATGAAAGTTGGCATATATATGTATTTTTTCATGGTTAAGGTTTTTATATATATCCGCTTTGTTGCAACTTTCAACTAGACATCGCTGCAGCACACCAACTTCTATACTGCTCAACCGATCGCCATGAAAATTGGTATACATTGGTATTTGAGAACAGATATAACACGGGCAACGCCGGGTAATACCACTCGTATATTTATATATTATGTTGTATAATTTTGACAATTTTTACATAACCAAGTGTAGGAATTCCTATCAACTGGTTAAAAGAAACAGAAAAAGTGACTTTTTATAACATAGTTTAGAAAAATATTATTAAAACGCGGTTGAAGATTTTTAAATCAGAGATTGAAGAATCTTGACTATGACATGATATTGTTGCATAACATGAATAATGTAATAGTAATTACAATTTTATCGTGTATAATCATTTCTGTTTCCTCGATTTATATTTTTCCAATATTCCTAAACGGACTGTCTATTCATTTTATACGGGATAGACTGTATGTCTGGTAAAAATAAGCTTTTGTCTAAATAGATGTAACATCTATATTATACTGAGAATTTTAAAACGTGAACATTTTGGCTGGAAATTTTTAGGCAGAATATTTTTAATATTAAAAAAAGCTCTTAAATTTAGATATTATTTTTAAACTATCTGCTCGCGTATACTGCAGCTTTAAAATTATCTGAGTTCTTAAAATTTAACTTATATTCATTCGTCTTCTTACTACATTGTAAATTCTTCTCGCATTTTTGTAAATGTATCCTCGATGTGATATAGCTATTCCGTATGATATCATAACCTTATATTTTTGATATTGATCACCTTATCTACTTACCCATAACTCTACTTATCTTGGTACTGATGCAAATATGAATAAGAAATAAAATATGAAAATCGCAAAAAATGCAAGAAACTTAAAAAAGTTAAATTATGTATTTATACGGCTATCTATGTAGGTCGGGTTCTACTCAGATAGGAAAAACTATTCTTCTGTACAGAAGGAAAGTTTCGATGTCCGGGAGCTTGTCCGTTATCGCTGATATTGACAGCGGAATCCGGATATCCGGAACTCCGAGATAGTAGCAGTCACTGATTAGAAGAGAAACGGGTAAAGAAGGCATATTCGACAAATCGTGCGGAATATTACGAAGACTTGTATGAGCGAGCTTTTGCAAAGCAAACAAATATAATATTTTTTTTAATGGATAGACTGAACATAACCAATTTTATGGATAACCTCCGTTTTAACCTAATCGATCGTTAGAAGCGTATTAATAACGAAAATCAAATAGTATGACATAAATAAGTGGTTAATGTATATAAAAACATGGACAAAGGATGCGGTAATGGTAACCACATGAAGTTGGTATGATAAGGTGACGTAGAATAGCTATTAGTTTTTTGACAGTGATTTTGCTACACTTACACCAAACTATTAATTCTAGCAATAAACCAACTTTCAAGACGAAATAAGAAGAAGGAAATAAAAAGGTTTTATGGGACCAATAAATACTACAATATGACAAAAAAAAACTAATTAAAAACGCTTGACCTTTAACATGTATCTGGGGTTAACCGATGCGTTCTATCGTTGTTCTGATCTTTGCATTCTTTGTTTACATAAGAATGGCATACTACACTAAGGTATGAGTGTCGCCCTATACTGTGTTGAAAAAGATATACCAGAAGGAAGCGTAGTTATACACAAAAAATCAGTTGTGTCACAATAAGTCAAGTAGTCAAGCACTACCGCCATACCCCCCCCCCCCCCACCTCCCTCTGCTAACCCAACCTCCTCCAGTAACGCCAATTAGTACTATATTTGTAGTATTTTCCAAGATATTCAAGTGGTATTTTTCCAAAAACGAAGCAGTATTTTCTTAAATATGATGGACTTTAAATATTATTGACGTCGCTTGTATACGAGATATTCTAACCAAACCAATCCAATTCGGTCCAACAAGGAACCGAATCCCAAGTCTCTAACTGAAAATGTTCGAGATTGAATTATGACTAGCGCTTGAATTGAATTGAATTAGCGCTAGAGATTGAATTATGAATGGTGGACCGATTTCGACCACAATATTTTAAACTCTTGCATTGAACAAATGGTGCCTGCATGCCAAGCTTCAGCTGAAACGGATAAAGCGTTTAGGCGTTAACGGGAAAAAATACACACAGACACACACACGCACACAGACATACAGACAGACTTCAGTTTGGAAATAGTACTAACCGTCTCAGAGGGGCTCAAAACGGAAATTTATGTCTTCATCTCGATTGTTTTTAGCGAGTATGCAATAGTTACCCTTGGCCTGGAAAAGTCGAAAGTAAAAGCAATATGCTATGTAGTAACTCGGAGGATCACAAGAAGTCCGCTTTTTATATTAATCACGATATAATTAACTATTACCCTTGTCTGTGGTCACTTAAACCTACTGTTCCGAGCTGGCTACATTTTTTTATCTAAGGTTCTTTGCTGTATTTGATATTGTGGTTCTAGAGATAAACTTAATAAAAGCCTATATAGAAAGTAAAAGTAAATCATTTTTATCATCAAAAACGGCTTTATAAATAATAAATATTTTCAAACTGTTAAATTATGATAATTGATGATTATTATTAGTCTGGATGTTTTGGTTTATACAAGAGGATGTATAAACAAAAACAGGAATCTTTGTTAGGAATCTTGTTTATTTTTCCATTAGCAGGAAAGTTAATATTGTTTTAATTATTAATATAGCAACTCAATAAATATATTTTTTAAACATTTCGTTGACTAATTCTTTTTAATTCTCAATTCATTCGATGGCATAATGTACAAAAATATTATCAACAAATAGCCTTATTTTGTCGTTATGAGGTCACTGTGGTACAAAAATTAAAATATTAGACATGACTATTCAAGTCTTATGAAATCCCATTAAAACTTCAGTAGATTTTAAGGAACTGTTTAGATGTTTTGTGGCTGAAATAACACAAATGTTTTGAACGCTTAGATGTTTTGTGGCTGAAATGACAAACTTAGGTTACTGCAAAAAAAATATTTAAATTGGATTTTTGTGTAAATAATAACATAGCTTTAATATTGAATTTAAAGCCTGCTTGGACAAGAATTAATTGACAGTTAGTTGTCAATCCCTGCATTTTCCTATGTTCAGCGTTAAATCATAGAGGAGCGAACAGCTTAGAAGAAATGCACTCATAGCTGGACTCTCATATCGTTAACCAAAATGTAATATTCATAAGCTGCTTAATTTAAGTAATTTGGTTGATTGCCGAAGCATCTAAACCTAAACCGATTTTCGTGAAAAAATTCTCATTTTATGTCCAATTAGCAAATCAATATTTCGTCTGTTTTCGAGTGTGTCATCTGTATTTCCGTTTGAATCGTATTGGAATGTAGTTCCACCATAGGAAGAAATATTTTAGTTATAGTTTTTAACTGGTCGCCGCATTACGCATAATCCCTCGATACGAATCAGTTCCTTTTATTTTCAGATTAATATCTAGAGAGTAGAGAGCCTGAGGAGCAACCTAAATGCCGGGAATTCGGGATTCTACATGACCACATTTAATTCAACAACATTACAATTCGATCGTTATATTGCATACGCCTGTTATCTCTGACAAGGTCGGTTACTGTTATGGATTATGACACGGCAACGTGTTCACCCACTGGGCGTGGCTTACAGCCTCAAGCTAAACTCTTCCATGAGTAGTCGACCGACAAACGCTTCTATTAGATAGTCGGTATACTAGAAATCACAGAAATCACAGAAACCTGAGGACCCACTGAAATGCTAATAATATGGAATCCTGCGCGACTAAAGTCCACACCCGGTCAATGACCACATAATTTCAGCTTGTTGAAAACCTTCAAGGGCGTGGTTTGCTGTCCACTGATGTGCAGCCATCTTAGCGATTTAACCACTCCTTTTCCATGGGGCGCTTATGGCGTTGTCCCCGAAAGCCTCTTGGAACTTGTGGATAGTTTCCACCTATGTATTTTGTATACCAGTCTTTTGTTAAAAATTGATAAGATTTCTAATAAGGACTTCCACCTTGGATAATCCGACTGACTCTCCTCACTACACTTTCTCACTCATTGGCCGATTGCCACGGCTGATGCTTCAGGCTTGAAAAAAATCAAACATTCGCATTTTCCTTACACGTCTCCATTCAAAGAAGCAAGGTTGGCTACTTATTGGTCAGACTACGTACATCCTCTTCAGCAGAATCTGTCGAATCCTATACCATTTGAGCTTATCGAAACTTTATCGAATTGGACAGTAACTAGCCATTATAATGTAGGCGTTGCGTTTTCTTGAAATGTTTTGAACAAGGCACCATGCCTTGTCTTACATCTCGTTAAATAATACTAGGGTAGATCATCATGCGCATTATTATTTTAATTGCAGTTAGTGAATCGAACAATCTCAATAGAATTGAAAACTCTTCCGTGGGCAGTAAAGGTCTCTGGCACATATTTTTTAAAGAGAAGAAAGGAATTTTAAACAATATAACATAAAATTTAAAAAATAACAAATTGACTTTTTTATTTAAAAAAATATCTGACAATTAAATTCTACTACACTGGTGTTGACTCTTGTTTTATTTTAAATTTGAAGTATTTTAGTTTTTACAATATAATTTTGAAATAACATCAAATTAAACCAAGGTAACTAAAACAAATGATGCATTATTTTAACATGTTTAATGGTAATTGTAATCATAACAATAAAGTAATATATACTAATAGTAAGATAGTAGTAATAATAGATAAATCATAAAATATACGCGCTAACATATTAATAGATAGCTACTACTTTGACTAAAGTTTAATTTTAACAAATAAGGTAGTGAAATATTTTTTCTATAAAACACTGTCTTAAATCTCAAGTGGAAAGCATGTTCTAGTGTGTTTTAGTGTTATTTAACTTCATCTTATATTTGTGAGACAGTAGCTTCAAATAGCTTGTTTTGGACACTTTTGGATTTTCAAGCAAATATAATTCGTGTTTTAATCTGCTTATTCCTTTGGTGGGAATTCTTTGAAAGTTCATAACGTGAGTTTAAGCCGGTTATTATTTGTTTCGATATCTACAGTTTATGCCAAAGTATATGGCATATTCTAAAAATCTAGTTATTTTAGAATATAGTAGTGAAATAATAAACTTTATTTTTATATTTTATTATTTTTCTAGGTTTTCTTCATCCCTGATGGTGACAGGTGCATTTTTTCGGCACAATCTTACCTAACTTGCTTCTAGTTTTGAAGGATTTTGAACATTATTTCGGCTGAAAGAATCAACCTCCTTTTTGACCTGAGTTCATTTTTTCTGCAATTTCGACTTTTGATTTTCCTTGTTGGTTTCTCTCTAGGGAGCTAATGGGCCCTTGCTGAGGTGGCCACGAAGACCCATTTTGTTCAGGGTTGTTCACACTCACGGGTCAACACCCATCCGTCGACCTCCACGTATGAAGTGCGAGCCCGGGCAGGGTTCTGGCCTTAGGGCTAGTTTCCCCTAGGAGTCAACCTTCTGGCGCTCCTGGACGGTCTGCGCACCGTGCGGTGTAAGCCAATCGATTGTGCATTCCGACTAACAGTCGGTTGAGTATGAAGCAGTACTGTTTCCTATAGAGCGGGGGTGGTTGCTGACCTTACGGCGACTGCTCTTGAAACGACCATCGGCTAACCGATCCCGGGTGAACAGCCGGGCAAAGGATGCCGTGGTCCGCGATTGATTCGGTTTACACTTCTGCAATTTCGACTTTTGATTTTCCTTGTTGGTTTCTCTCTAGGGAGCTAATGGGCCCTTGCTGAGGTGGCCACGAAGACCCATTTTGATCAGGGTTGTTCACACTAACGGGTCAACACCCATCCGTCGACCTCCACGTATGAAGTGCGAGCCCGGGCAGGGTTCTGGCCTTAGGGCTAGTTTCCCCTAGGAGTCAACCTTCTGGCGCTCCTGGACGGTCTGCGCACCGTGCGGTGTAAGCCAATCGATTGTGCATTCCGACTAACAGTCGGTTGAGTATGAAGCAGTACTGTTTCCTATAGAGCGGGGGTGGTTGCTGACCTTACGGCGACTGCTCTTGAAACGACCATCGGCTAACCGATCCCGGGTGAACAGCCGGGCAAAGGATGCCGTGGTCCGCGATTGATTCGGTTTACACCGTTTCACCGCTTCGTAAGGGAGAGGACCGCGCAAGCGACCTCGAATTCGTAACCAGTCGAGATACCGGAGTAATCTGGTAGCAAATGAAAGTAAGGGCGTGAGTGTAAGCCCGCTTGGTAACATACCTGGTTATCTCGCGGATAAGGCGTTGGCGTCTTACGGGCATGTGGCGGATCTTGACGGTGGACTGTTTTGTCCAAGTGTTCTGCATTAACTTCACGGGAGATAGAACGAATAATCGTTAAAACTTTCCGAGGTGATGGGTTCGCCCGTTGTAGTTGACTGCTGTATATGTTGGTTTTAGAAACTTTATTCTTAAGCGATGATTTACATCAACATCTTTTTTTTCGCATAATGCAGTATATACCGAAAATTCACAATCCAAAAACAAGCGAAGAAATCGAAATAGCATCGAAATTAACAAGAAAGCCGAAACACAACAACTCACAACGAGCGAAAAGGCGAAAATACTCAAGTCCAGGTGGTCCGATACTTGACACCGAACCACAGCTTAAGTATCAATCACTAAATTGAACTAGACTATACAACGAAAACTGGTACTCAGGTATTACTTAAGTATAGACCAATACTGAAGTAGTCGCCAGCAGTAGTCTATAAATTTGGGTGTAACTCACCTAAGCACTTGTATTGTTAATTCTCGATACCTTACGATTCATCGTTCATACTAATTCTCCTAGTTCCTCTTACTACTGAGAGATCCGTTTTAGATCGTTAGGCTGTCTGTTGATGCGTGCAACATTAAGTGCGTGAAACTAGTATACCTAGTATACGTAGTATATATATATATATATATATAAATTACGTGTCACGTTGTTTGTCCGCGATGGACTCCTAAACTACTTAACCGATTTGAATCAAATTTGCACACAATGTGCAGGTTGATCCAACTTGAAAGATAGGATAGCTTACGTCTTAATTTATAGTCGCGATATTATTTTATTGCAATGTCTATTATTTGACATTCGCAATTATCTGTTAGTTCCAAACGATTTTAACAGATGGCGTTATCTATTGAGTAATCCATAGATGGCGCTGCTATGTTAAACCTACACAAACGTCAAAGTCGGCCAAGCGTTATTCTAAATTCAAAATATTGTGAAGGTAATACAGTGACATTATTCCTGCTTTTTAATTATTTGTGCTTCATTGTTCAAAACTCTTTAATTAAAATATATACATGTAAGTATTATCACATATTTTTTTCATTTTATCACATATTTTTTTCATTTTAATGCTAAATCTGGAAGAAAATTGTGTCGGTCGCTATAAATAAGCGAGATATAGGCATTCAAAGTTTAAATTTTAAAAACAGGCCAAAATAATATAATATAAAAATGGATGTTGGTATATCTGTATGCCCGTCTGTCCGAGTTTAATAGACTCCGAAACCGTTTGACCGATCACCATGAAAGTTGGCATATATATGTATTTTTTCATGGTTAAGGTTTTTATATATATCCGCTTTGTTGCAACTTTCAACTAGACATCGCTGCAGCACACCAACTTCTATACTGCTCAACCGATCGCCATGAAAATTGGTATACATTGGTATTTGAGAACAGATATAACACGGGCAACGCCGGGTAATACCACTCGTATATTTATATATTATGTTGTATAATTTTGACAATTTTTACATAACCAAGTGTAGGAATTCCTATCAACTGGTTAAAAGAAACAGAAAAAGTGACTTTTTATAACATAGTTTAGAAAAATATTATTAAAACGCGGTTGAAGATTTTTAAATCAGAGATTGAAGAATCTTGACTATGACATGATATTGTTGCATAACATGAATAATGTAATAGTAATTACAATTTTATCGTGTATAATCATTTCTGTTTCCTCGATTTATATTTTTCCAATATTCCTAAACGGACTGTCTATTCATTTTATACGGGATAGACTGTATGTCTGGTAAAAATAAGCTTTTGTCTAAATAGATGTAACATCTATATTATACTGAGAATTTTAAAACGTGAACATTTTGGCTGGAAATTTTTAGGCAGAATATTTTTAATATTAAAAAAAGCTCTTAAATTTAGATATTATTTTTAAACTATCTGCTCGCGTATACTGCAGCTTTAAAATTATCTGAGTTCTTAAAATTTAACTTATATTCATTCGTCTTCTTACTACATTGTAAATTCTTCTCGCATTTTTGTAAATGTATCCTCGATGTGATATAGCTATTCCGTATGATATCATAACCTTATATTTTTGATATTGATCACCTTATCTACTTACCCATAACTCTACTTATCTTGGTACTGATGCAAATATGAATAAGAAATAAAATATGAAAATCGCAAAAAATGCAAGAAACTTAAAAAAGTTAAATTATGTATTTATACGGCTATCTATGTAGGTCGGGTTCTACTCAGATAGGAAAAACTATTCTTCTGTACAGAAGGAAAGTTTCGATGTCCGGGAGCTTGTCCGTTATCGCTGATATTGACAGCGGAATCCGGATATCCGGAACTCCGAGATAGTAGCAGTCACTGATTAGAAGAGAAACGGGTAAAGAAGGCATATTCGACAAATCGTGCGGAATATTACGAAGACTTGTATGAGCGAGCTTTTGCAAAGCAAACAAATATAATATTTTTTTTAATGGATAGACTGAACATAACCAATTTTATGGATAACCTCCGTTTTAACCTAATCGATCGTTAGAAGCGTATTAATAACGAAAATCAAATAGTATGACATAAATAAGTGGTTAATGTATATAAAAACATGGACAAAGGATGCGGTAATGGTAACCACATGAAGTTGGTATGATAAGGTGACGTAGAATAGCTATTAGTTTTTTGACAGTGATTTTGCTACACTTACACCAAACTATTAATTCTAGCAATAAACCAACTTTCAAGACGAAATAAGAAGAAGGAAATAAAAAGGTTTTATGGGACCAATAAATACTACAATATGACAAAAAAAAACTAATTAAAAACGCTTGACCTTTAACATGTATCTGGGGTTAACCGATGCGTTCTATCGTTGTTCTGATCTTTGCATTCTTTGTTTACATAAGAATGGCATACTACACTAAGGTATGAGTGTCGCCCTATACTGTGTTGAAAAAGATATACCAGAAGGAAGCGTAGTTATACACAAAAAATCAGTTGTGTCACAATAAGTCAAGTAGTCAAGCACTACCGCCATACCCCCCCCCCCCCCACCTCCCTCTGCTAACCCAACCTCCTCCAGTAACGCCAATTAGTACTATATTTGTAGTATTTTCCAAGATATTCAAGTGGTATTTTTCCAAAAACGAAGCAGTATTTTCTTAAATATGATGGACTTT
>CALYMY010000659.1:0-17915 GCA_944548615.1 Micropterix aruncella | reverse complement strand
TATATATATATATATATATATATATATATATATATATATGATATATATATATATATATATATATATATATATATATATATATATATATATATATATATATATTATATATATATATATATATATATATATATATATATATATATATATTTATATATATATATATATATATATACTATTATAGATCCTATTTGCAATTAAATTTCATTTTAACTTACACAAATTATAAGTCATTCCCAGCCACTGCTGCCCTTGAATTGCGTCAAGTAGCAATATTAACGCAACAATCGACCAAGACGTCATATTACCGCAATTTTCTGATTAATAGTGGTGTCACTAGTGTAATGAAATTTAACGAATAGAATATTACAATGATAGGGGAATTTTCCATTTGTACAATGCTTAACCCGGCGCATACCTCCGTGGGCATTTCATACAAGGGCTTTTTTGTTTCGATGAAATTCTGTAGATCAATGCGACGTTACCGCTTTGTGTTCTCAGTAGCTGGATTGGGAGTGGCGATCCACCGCCTGCATGCCCAATAAGTGTTGCACTCGGGGTAAGTCGACGTGGCGTCAAATATTGACGCAATGTCACTTGCCCACGGAGGCATGCGTATCTTCTATGTATCTTTTAGCATTTTCATTTAATTTTAACACTCTTTTATTAGCTTGACCAGTATGTATCAATCTATCAAATAACGGAATCTTGTAATTCGAACTTCATCCACTTCTGTGTAACCACAGTCGTATCAAATGAATCTTAGCAGTTGTGTGTAGTTCTGATGACAATGCAATAATGTGGTACCATCAAGCTGATCTGATTGGTCGATATCCTGAACGTCAGGCAGTGGACAGTATTTAATTAGGGTGTGGTGGGCGCTGAACAGCCACAGTGGAATTAGATCCAGGATTAAGAAAAAGAGTACCTCAGAAAACCGCTTTCTTCCTGATCTTCTCTGGCTGCTTCGCTGATGGGTAGCTACCCAGACGCTGGGGCAGATCCCGTTGAAACAAACTCCCGAAAAGCACGGCACCTCCGCAAATTATTTTAATGTATTTTTCCATCCCGGATAGTCGAGTATTTCACGACGTGCGATACGATCAGCAGCGCGTAAATTTGATAACTGAATCGTCGACCACGCAGATGGCCCGAGCGATGACTTTTTGTAGGTACTTATTTATTATAACAGGGATAAAATATTTTTTTGGAAAACATTTATTTAGGATTAGGGAGGAGGATACACCAGGCGTGTCCACTGATGATGAAGGCGGAAGGCAGTCACATGAACTGCATAACGAAATAAAGTATCCGAGCCGTTTTTGGGCTTGTTGGAACCGGCTCGAGGTATAGTCTGCTTATGAATTATTTCCAGGGTCTGTTGATGGAGCCGGAAGGTTGGCACTGGAATTATATACGGAACAACGTATCTTAGCCGGGTTTAGGCTGGTTGGAATCGGCTTGAGATATACTCTGGTCATGAATTTCCAGGGTTTGATTGTGGAGCCGGAACATTGCACTTGAATTCTATAACGGAACAACGTAACTTAGATGTTTTTAGGCTTTTTGGAATCGCCTTGAGATATACTCTGGTCATAAATGGTTTCCAAAGGCTGAAGACGAAGCCGAAAGGTAGGCACTAGAACTCAATAACGAAACAATGAATGCGTCACGTGTTTAGGCTTGTTAAAATTATTGTCTTGAGATGTACTTTAATCATGAATAATAAGACTAAGAGTACTCTTTAGTCTTATCGCATTTTGTGATAAGGCTAAAAGTAAAAAAAAATAAATAATAGTTTCCAATACTAAAAAACATGCCGTTGTAAATACTACACTAAAAAGCAAAAAAATATTAATCAGTCTCTTATCGCTCTTTTGCCCGTAAGCGACTTATTGTAAGCCATGTTTGTGATTAGCTATATTATTTAAGTGCAAAAGTATGGGGTGCTTTTTTTAATCCTTTTAAACAGTGGATATATTCGATTTTTTTTAATATTCTGAACTGTCAATTTATATTTACGATACGATTCAACCAAAGCGATTTTTTATTGTTTTATGCTTTAATCCGTCTCTATTAAGAAAAAACGTTTCTTCGAAGGGTTTTAGAGATGTAGATGGTTTTTTTTGGTTTTTGAGATGAAGGGTGGTCGTTCACCGGGTGATAAAACGATTTCCATTAAACCTACACTTCTTAGTCTAAACAAGTGATGCACATCCATCCACACATACATCTCGTGCATAAGCATTTCCCAATCCAGTCCGGGAAATCCTTCGCAGAATAATTAAAATAGTGTTATTATAGAGTAAATTACGTGACCTAATTTAAAGTTTCGTTATATAAAAATTATTTTCTTGTTAATATTTATTAAAATAAATAATGTGTACACAATGATTTTTGCAGTTTAAGGGTTTTAAGAATATTGTAGATTGCCAATTATTAGTGAAATTGCATGGTGGACCTAATCCATTGCACAGTCATCAATAACCGCAACCCAGAGTGAAATTTCATAGAAATTACTTTATATTGTTGTCGAATATTAATTTTATTCTTTGTTTTAATTATTAAAAAATCATTTATTTTCAATAAAGAAATATTGATTTTGCTGCTATGTACTAGATGCTTTATTCTTTTATTTCAAATGAAAATAACATAGAAAATATTGCCAGTAAGTGTTTGTTCCTATAACAGCTGTGTACTTAAAAGAATGAGCAATGATTATATTCATATATTATACCTTAGTTTTAATATGAATACGGGGATATTAAACCCCTTTATATGAATAGTTGCTTATATGTATGCTAATTAACAAATACAATTATTTAGACAGTTGGTCAAATCACAATTTAACAAAGTAATAAACATTGAAATATGAATTAAACGTTCCAATACAATTGAAGTTGATTTTACTGCATAGTAATAAGCTGCGAAATCGGAAACCTCAAGAAACAGAGATCATATCATCAATCAAACAATTTCGTTATGCTACAAATTCTATATGTATAATTTTAGAATCAAAATACTTTTACATATTTGAGCATATAAATGAAACATTACATATGGATTTTGATAGAAAATTACATGATTACAATAGCGTCCCTGAAACACGAGTTATAGTTAAAATACTCATCTTAAGGGCAAAAAGGCTCGCCATAGACAAATGATTTGGATATCCTTTGAAACGATACACTGGAAAATGATTCCTTTTTTTGTAAAAGACAATTCTAGTTTTTAGATTTACAACCAACTTCAAAGTTTAAAGACATATTTTATTACTAATCTGTACTGTGTTCTTAGAGCACGGGTGTGCGGAGATATTCGCCAGACTTATATGGATCCTATATTATAAACAAAACTACTTTAATTGGAATACTCTTCACTAAAGCACAAAACAAAAAATCTCACATTTTACATTTGCAAAGTATGTAATATATATGACGCAAACATCGATAAGTTTGTCACTGTGGTGCTGGTTTTTCAGTTAAATTTGCAAGGTGTACGATGAACAAGCAACATTGAAAGTTTTCGGAAACGCCATATGAAACAAGAACAATAATTTATAATTAAAAAAAATACAAAAGCCGAATGCCGTTTCAAAATTGAATTTAGAATAATTACTAACAATTTTTCCTCGCTGAAAAGGACATATTTAGATAATAAAGTTTTTATAACAACATTCGGAAACTCCGCTACGGCCCTATTGACGCGTGTTTTCTTTAAAACATCTAGTGCTTAAGGACGATTGCGCATTCTGTGAGTCAATCGACGGGTCTTGTCCAAGGCCCATGACGCCCTTCGTCAGCCACGGCTATTGGTCCGACTTTATGAGTGTGGCGTCGCAGCACTGCGAGCCTTGCGGCAGTTATCTCGAAACGATCGCACCGCCGCCGCCGCACTCAGTCGGTTGCCCTCGGTGCTCAAGTAATAAAACAGTTTTTTTTATGAATATTTGTAGTTTACGTATTTATCCATATATGTAGATATGTATATCTTTTCGGAATGTACTCAATGTACTTAATCAGAATGTACACCTTGGACATTCAGACAATTATTTATTTGATATTTGGTAAGTTTATGTACCCTATGATACTCAGATCATACAACAATACTACACACTTTTAAATCGGTTCAAGCGTGGAGAAGTTATGGGGAAATAAATAATCAGAAAACGTAAATACATACAAAACTCCTGAACACATTATACTCATATTTGTTGGGCAGTCTGTAAAAATATTAATATTGCGTAGTAATTTGGGAATTTCAGATTGTAGTGATTTCGTGATTCGAAATTTTATCAATTCTTAGTTAATGCCTAAAGAACATCCAACCTACGATCAGAATACAAAATTAAACAATAAAAAAGCTAGGGTACAAGCCTCTTAAAGACGTCATGTTCTTTGGATCAACGAATTATTTTTTCCTAAAACGTTGATACTTTTTCAACTCTTTCTATTCAATTCACCTTTCACTCTTTGCAATTAGCCTCTTTGATATTTTTACTACGAATATCAAACATATTTTTACTACTAATAATATTGCATCCACTATTCATCAATTTCCTCATTTTGTCATATTTTAAAGAGACGTATTTTCTTTGTAAATGAATTCTGTATTAAAAATGGCAGGATGGGCAGGTGAGGAACACATGGGCTCCAACAAGCGTTATATATATATATTGTAAAGGGTAAATACTGCTTTCCTTTTGCAAATGTTCAGGGGCATCGACTGTTAACTATCAATGCTAGAAAAACTATAAATGTTAGTCATTGATGCCAAAAAATGTCTCTGGTTAAACCATAAGCAATAATTATGTAGGTCATAGATACATCAGATCTGGTTTTAGTGATATAATTAATGAATTATTTTTGTATTTTTTATGTAAAAAATATATTAAAAAAGTCACATATATATTTACTGCTGTGTACATTACTGCTCATTTCAAATGCCTACATTTACACAGTATTAACAATTCAATGTCAGTGGTTTCTGGCCTCTATTATTGATTTAGAGCGATATGTCGAACAGTAAATACAATTTATTCAAACACATGTCTAATACTCATATACATGTTTTTTTTGTTTGAGAACTGAATAATTAGTAACTAAACGAGATTGTGTAGGTCACAAATTTCCATAACTCTTGAAGTGTAAATATTAAGTATATGGTTATTTCAGTCCTTTGTATGGTGGCATTTTTGGTGTTTGCCTTCGCAATTCATTATTGCGTAAAAAATATCACGGAATCCCATTTCTCAAAATACCGGAATCCCGAAATTTAATCCCGGATTGCGCCGCGCTGTCTCCTCCTCTACCCGGTTTCCGCCCTAGCGATCGCGTTACTCTTTTTGCCTTAGTTGCTGAAAATCACGCCCGGTGCCCTCCGCGAACTTGTAATCTGTCTCTCTTGTAGCGGCGGAAACAATGCAAAAGTTATCCCATTAATCATCAATGCACACTTTCCAGCGCCCGCGTCGTCGACTTTTGCTGGCGCTTCAAGGCACGGCTCCAACTTGCGACACACACTACCGTGTAACAATAACCCTTTATCCCAAAATGGTAGCCTGTACGAACCTATATTAATTACGTGTAGTTACTATTACGACCTTGGTCTCGACTTCGGTAGGGTGATTTCGAGATTCTAGGAAGTATTTTTGTACGTTTAATAAGTGTTGCGTTGCAGCCGTGGTTTTTTTTATAAGACCACTATGGAGATGCTCTGCCAGGGGATCGTTTAAAGCTGACTATCAGTTTTGACTGTTGAGCTATAGGACTGTAACATAATAATAATGATTATAATAATACTTTATTTAAGAGAAAGTAGCCTAACCACATTAGAGGTCGTCCGTGAAACGGGTCGATTTACACTGTCGTTGGTATCTAAAAGTAAAGGTGGCTGTACATTACCGAATTTAAATCTAAATATAATTGCCGTTTCCGCGGCTGTAGCTGAAGCGATGACACCCACAAGGACGACAAGGAGTTTGAGCAAATTGGCGAAGAAAAAAGGAACCATAACGGAATATTATGATGATATCTGATATCCGGGGCTACGGAAAAATATGAATGTTTAAGCGAGGAATACAACTCTATTAATAAAGTAATTTAGACTCTTGGCATGCAGCTTGAGCATGCTAACAGCGTAAAAATGGAGATGATTAAACAGCACAATGACGACTTTTTGGAATTTGAAAGAGTTTGCCAAGAAAACATAGATTTGAAGACACAGTTATCCAGGTTAAAAAACGAAATGGATGTAACAGTGACCAACTATTCTAAAGCCATTACTATCCGAGCAGAGTATGAAAAAGAGCATTCAGAATTCAAAGATACTCACGAATACGTCTCATCTTTGGAGAAAAAACTCGCCAAATATGAACGAACTGTCACATTTTACTCAAACAAACAAGACGAGTTGTTACTAAACAATATACAAAATGATATAAAAATGACAAATGAAATAGCAAGATTAACTATGCTTTTGGGAGAAAAGGAAGCAGAATGCATTACACTAATCGAGTCTTTAAAAGAAAAAGGTTCGGGAATTGCAAATAGCATTCCCACCACCTTAAGAACCTTATCCAAAAAATCGAGGCCTAACCGGGAAACATTGTATATTGTAACTCAACCAAAGGTAACTACCGTGGATAATGAAGTTACTGAGAAGAAAAAAAGTACAAGAAAAGGAAAACAAGTCATCAAAAAAACAGTAAAAACTAAAAATTGCGACGAAATTGTGAGAAACAAAAATAAAAAACAAATTAACACGCCAAACAAGAATCATTTAAAAACAGCGAATATTCCAGTGGAAGATTTTAAAACCAGTAAAATCGGTATCAATTCAGAAATCAGGTCAATTCAGTCCAAGTCCGAAAATAATATGGAGGGGAAAAATAAATTAAGAACAGTACTAATACTGACAGACGAAAATGGGAAAACTGCATCCAGTCTGATGAATGACATATAATTGCCTCCAGGATCCTACCGTAGTACCTGCATCACAAAAACACACGCCCAATTCCATGGCATCTGTAAGGTTTCAAAAACCATGCTGAATAAGATGACTAAAGATGACTATGTGATTGTTATGGGAGGACTTCATTACAGCTACCTGAAAGAAGGCATCTCAAAGAAACAAACTTTTAATAACATCGAGATTAATATGGCAACTTTAATTGAAATGTCAAAAAATACCAACCTTCTGGTATGTGATATCCCATATAGGCTCGACAATAATAACTACAACTACGATATTCTAGACATTAACTAAAAACTTAATGTAATGTGTGCGAATAACAGGCACGTCACATTTATTCCATTTACTGAGATATTGGTTAAGAGTGATTACACATACTCCGGAGCACCACCAAACGTAAATGGAAAGAAGAAATTTTGCTCAAAGGTGAGCATTTTCTTAGTTACACAGGATCATACAAGAAGATCTTCAAAAAACGGGGGAAGCCGATACTTAAACAATCTGCCAACGTGACCAGCAAATTCTCTTCCATCCGAAATGACGAACTGCGAATAAGTTTGATTTAAGTATCAAAATATGCAGGGATTAGAAAACAAGACTCTTGATGTTGGCCTAACTTTAGAATATTATAACGTTGATATATTTTGTGCAGGTGAAACATGGATAAAAGAAGGCCAGCAAAACACTATAATTATACCAGGTTACACAATGGCTTCCTACTTTACTAGATCCACTGCGATTAGAGGTGGCTCTGCTGTATTCGTAAAAAGTAACATAGATTTCAAAACTAGGCATGATATTTGCAATTTTTCTGTGGAAAGGAATATCGAAATAAGTTGCGTTTCTATATCTAAATTCTCTGTAAATATTGTTTGTTTCTATAGGCCACCTCTATCTGATTTCAATCAATTTATAAATGTACTGGAAATAGTATTAGACAAGCTTACTAATGAAAATAGGTCCCTCATAATTTGTGGAGATTTTAATGAAGACTTCTCGATAAACACATCTGGTAGTGAAGCACTAATCGATCTATTTTTATCTTTTAATATGACAAAAGCTGTAAATTTTCCTACTAGAATAAATAAAATTTCTAGCACATGTATTGATAATATTTTTACAAACATTAGTGACTTCACTGTCAATGAGAAAACGTGTAGTATTTCAGACCATGGAGGGCAACAATTAAATTGGTCTCATAAAAAATGTGTAGCGACTGCAACTCTCACCATAACTAAAAGAAAAATTACAAGTAATAGTCTGGTGGACCATCTCCAACAAGCCTTAATGAATACACCCCTAGAGTATAATAACATTACTGATCCTAATTATTCTTTTGATAGATTTCTCAATAACTATACAGCTTCACTGAATCATATAATGCCCGTAAAGCAGATAAAACAAAAGGCCAAAAAGAATTTCAATGACTGGGCAACAAAGGGTATAAAAATATTCAAACAACGAATGCTAATCCTACATGAGAACTTATTAAATAGTAATGATGCCAAGTTAAAAAAATATGTTAAAATATACAAGAAGATTTATAAAAATGTGGTTTGGATGGCTAAACAAATGTATTTGGAGGGTGTTATTAAAAACTCTACAAATAAAATTAAGGCTTCTTGGGATGTTATTAAGTCAGAGACCACGCAACAGATGTCGGTGGCCTCCAGCGTCTCCTTGAATGTAAATAATTATCAGTACGACAATCCCAATAAAGTTGCCGAATTATTTAACAATTATTTTGAGGCTATCGGCGGAATCACATCGTCCAATCAGTCAACAGGTCCGACTTCAGCTGTTAAAATTTTGGAAAAATTCCGACCCAGAACCCCAGAGTGTTGTGTATTGTCCTCGGTGACTAGGGAGGAGATTATAAAAGTAGCCCAATCACTTAAGCCCAAGTCGTCGACTGACATGTGGTATGTGTCCAGCCGATTACTAAAGTCATCAACGCCTGCACTAGCAGATTATCTTTGCGCTCTGTTTAATTCATGCATAGTATAAGGCACCTTTCCGGACAAATTAAAATTGGCAAAAATTATACCTTTATTCAAAAAAGGGTGTCGTGATAACATAGATAACTATAGACCGATATCCATACTACCGGCCTTTAGCAAAATTTTTGAAAAGTTAATATTGAATCGCATTACTAAATTTTTCGACACTCACGACATTATTAACAGTAAACAGTTTGGTTTTCGGGCAGGATTATCGAATGTTAATGCTACATCAAAACTACTGCATGAGTTATTGACTGGGCTGGATAGTTCAAAAACAGTTATTGGTCTATTTTGTGACCTATCAAAAGCATTTGACTGCGTTAACCACAATATTCTACTGAATAAATTAGAACACTATGGTATCAGAGACAAAGGGCTAAATCTAATTCAATCATACCTGCAAAATAGGTATCAAACGACAGAAGTAAATGGAACAAGAAGCCAACCGATTCTGGTAACAAAGGGTGTACCTCAAGGTTCCATTCTAGGTCCATTTTTATTTTTAGTGTAGGTACACCAATGACTTGCCGGGATGTGTGTCATCCGAGAATGATGACATTACACTGTTTGCAGATGACACATCTCTTATCTTCTGTGACCAAAATAAGGAATCATTAATAAATAGAATTAGGTATACGATTGATCAACTCTTGATTTGGTTTAATTCTAATGAATTACGTCTAAACATTACAAAATCAAAAATAATTCCTTTTCGCTTAAGACCTGCCAATGTTGACTATTTAAATGAATTACACGACTATTTTGAAATCGACATCACAGAAGATATAAATTTTCTAGGATTAAGAATTGACAGTAAATTACAATGGAATGCGCACATCCAACAATTAGCTAGTAAGCTATGTAGCTCGATATACTCTATTTAAAAAATCAGAAGTCTTTGTGGTTTTGCGGCAGCCAAATCAGTATACTTTGCGTATTTTAACTCATTAATGACATATGGACTACTATTTTGGGGAAATGCTGCAACCAGTAAAATCTTTCTTTTGCAAAAGAGAGCACTGCGCAGCATGTATCAGGTAACGACTAGCACCTCATGCAAAGAATTAATGACTATGTATTCGGCGTTCATATACCAGTGTTTAATGTATGCTAGGCAGGCAGCACCTAACAGAAACACCAATTAATGCAGACATTCACTCGCATCATACCCGCGGTAGCTCCCTTTTATGCGTACCCCGAATACGACTGGCAAAAGTACAGAAAAGCTACTTGTACCTTAGCATTAAATTCTATAATCTACTCCCTACAACATTTAAACAGCTGGAGGACATAAAATTCAAAAAAACATCAAGGAGATGCTGATAGGCCACCCTTTCTATAATTTGGCCGAATTTGAGGGCCATGATTTTTGAAATATTGTGCCCATTTAAATTACTTTAAAAAGTAGAGCCTTATTGTCTGATTATTTTATATGGTCTTATATCTGTACTTTTAGTTTAAAATGCATAACGTAGATTTAATTTGATTATTTAACATTTTACTGACAATTTGAATATTACGATAAATAATTTTACTACGTATCTTTTCGAATCACCAACTATTTCAAATATTAAGCTTCTATTTTGATTATTTATATTTATAGTTTGACAATCTAGTAGTTAATTCTTGACTAACTATGTATGTTCAGTAAAGAGTAGTAACGAAATTTACTACATAACCCAATTATTTTGACACGTCCAAGAGCGGTCTTTAGCCGTCAATTGGACACGACGAAAATGTAATGTATTGTAATGTAATGTAGGATATAATGTATATCTCAAAAACTACCCAACCAGGGTAGTGCCCGTACTAGTGTAGATTTACACGCATTTATTAGTGATAGGTAATGGTAATATTAAATAAAATTGATAGCTTATCGTTTTAAACGAGGATATGCGTAATCATAAAATATCATCCACCTTTTTTCTTTCAGTCTCAAACAGCCACAAAGTAAGTTTTCCTTTTTTCATTCGTAAGCTTCTGTATTGTTTTAGCTTATCCTGAAAGTAATAGTGGAGTGTAGGAGCTACACAACTAAAGTGCCTTTGCGCAATTTTATTTTTTTTTTTTTTAATTAAATGTTTTTCTGACGCACAACCTCTAGTTAGAATGTTGAGACATGACCGGAGTTAAAAAGGCTGTGGCTGAAATCGGTCCACTAGAGGGCGCACTATATCAGTCTCGGAATATTGAACTTGAAGACTTGAAATTGGATACACACATGCCTTAATCACATTGTGAAATTTTGGTTGGAATATCTCATTTTACAAGCTACACTAATATCCGATGTAATATCCGCCATACATTTTAATTTAATATTAACGCCATCTGTTGGCACTTGGCCAAAACCAGCTCTTAGCCCAGAAACAAACCGCGCTGCCTGAGGTGTCGCAATTGAACCCAACTGGGTTCGTCCCCTGGCCGAGATAGTGCGCTCATCGATTTTATTTATGAAATTAATATTCAGTTGAAATCAGTCCTTGCCTACTTGCCAGGAATGCCTTTACACAAATGATTTTTTTATAGATGTCCTGGTTACCTATTTTTATGAAAGAAATTTGCTCGTATTAGGCTAAAATATCATATATGCGAAATTACCTTCATTTTTCAAAAAATTATACATTTTACATTAAGCAGAATCCGCCATAATAAAACAAAGCAAGTGATAAATTTCCTAATTAGATAACTATTTTAAGAAGAACTCCTTTTCGTTTCGCCCAATACTCCACTGGATACCATCGACTAGTTTACTGCAAACCAAAGTGCTTTATCTCGTATTCCTACGCTGTTAATAACGATAAAATTTAATATACTTCGCTATGAGTTTGAACCTATGATATCCCCACTAAACTCCGAACTCAATAAGAAACTTTTGTGGGGGTTAAAGTTTCGGTGAGATGAAATTACTTGTATCCAGTGGGAAGTTCGCCCCTTCTGGTTTTGATCGTAAAACCCGTCATTATGCCCAGATATATAGCGGATATTGAAAAAAAATCTTCGTCACCAGAATAATAATTAATAAACTGTAGGTTGCACATGCCTAATTCAATTTTCGAATACTTATATAACCGAACGTCTATATCCTAAGTAATATCCGAAATAAAAATCAGGATCCTAGATACGGGCATTTTTGCTCAGTTAGGAATGCGATTAACCAATGGCTGACGGTTTGCTTTAATACCTTGTTTTCCTGCTAGATTTATTATGATGTATACCGAATAGGGTAGCCCACACAGTGGGTGGCATAGTGGTTAGGTCGCCTGTTCTTACATTGTAAGGTTCCGGGTTCGGTTCCCGGCTGGGCTACCATTTTCCGTCGGGATAAAATTAACGGAATTGCATTTCAATTCTGTCGATCGAATGCAATAACAAGACACACTTACACACATTGTTCAAGCACACATCCATATAAACACATAGGGTTGGTTGTAATAGATTGTCGTATGACAATACTAATAATAATAAACTCTTTATTTGCACTTAAAAAGTATACAAAAAAGGCGAACTTATTGCCACATGGCAATGTCTTACAGCTAACCTAAACATAGTGGTACATGCGCGCATTGTGAAAATAAAGATTATTACATAACATACAGACAAGTGGAAGAATTTAAGACTAATAGTGCCCGAGGAGAGGAAATTGGGAGAGGAACAGGAGAGAAAGGGAAGAACTGGCTACTTCTTAGAAAGGTAGTAATCCTTAAGGTGAGTCTTAAACGATGGTAAAGAAGGCGAGTTTCGTATATTTGCTGGGAGATCGTTCCAGAGTCTTGCACCATGGACACAGAAAGAATAGGAATAGAAATCACTATTATGACTCGGAATTTTTAATAAACTGTCAGAGGCTGACCGAAGTACAAGACCGTGGGAACTTAGTGGTTCAAAAAGCTCCTGGAGATAGGATGGTGTTAGTTGGGTGAGTACACGATATAGGAGAGCCAGTATATGAACATTTCTTCTTTGGCGTATTGCCAACCACTTTAACTGTGCCCTATAGTCGGACACGTGATCATACTTACGTAGACCGAAGATGAATCGTATTCATACATTTTGCAAACGTTCAAGTTTGTTGAGCAGTTCCTCTGATAAATCGAGATAAGCCACATCTGCATAGTCAAGGAGAGGCAAGAGGAGAGACTGTGCAAGAGATTTTTTTGTGTCCATAGGAAGAAATCTTCTGAGTGTTTGCAGAGGGTGAAAACTAGCAAATATTTTACTACTTACCTCGTCCACGTGTGGTTGCCAGGATAAATGTTCATCGATAATTAGACCAAGATCTTTTACTTTTTGCGACAATGGTATGGTGATATCGTTTAGTTTTAAAAGCGGAAGGGATTTTACATTTACTCTGGAGAGCAATTTACGACCTCCAATGAGTATAGCCTGGGATTTCAAAGGGTTGATTAGTAGACCCATCAGCGCACACCATTCACAAATGGCCTGAAGATCAGAGTTCATGATGGCGATCGAGGCATTGATGTTTTCGGGAGAGAAATGATTATATATTTGGACATCATCTGCATACAGATGAGTATGTCCACGAACTTGGTTGGAGATAGGATTTATAAAAATTGAGAAAAGAAGCGGGGACAGAACCGCACCTTGTGGAACTCCAGCCGCTAGATTAACCCATTCGGATGATCGATCACCTACTTTTATACGCTGTTGTCTGGCTCTGAGATAGGAGCTGAACCAATTAATAACGGTTTGCGAACAGTTGAGAGTTTGTAGCCGTGCAACGAGCAAGTCGAAGTCGATAGAGTTGAAGGCGCTGCTAAAGTCTAAGAGAACAAGCAAAGTAAGTTGTCTCTGGTCCATAGCTTTACGTGCGTCGTCGGTTACTTTGACAAGGGCAGAGGTAGTGCTAGGACCGGGACGGAAACCGGACTGATAGGGATAAACCTGCCCATTGTGAAATTTCACAATAAAAAGTAGAAATAAACAAACCTTCTGCTGTATGTATCTTATTGTATGCTTTAAAAGAAATAAATTAAAAAATCGTGGGGTAGTGTCAAGTTTAGGTTGGATTACCGGCATTTTCGGGATTAATATTAGCGTTCCTTCAGCGACCCTTATTAATATGAATTGGTGAAGTCAAAACCCGCATTAGACAAGCATGAGGTTATGATCCGGGGACTACTTTGCCTAGTATAATCAAGAAATACATGTCAATGCTGTAGAATAAGAAACCTGTGGTTTAATAATCAACGACAAAGGAAACCACAGTGTCGAAATTAAATGCCGAATCGAGCAGGCCCGTAGGGCTCTTCGAAAAATGGAGAATATCCTTTGTGACCGTAATTTGAGCCTTAATCTACGCACGCGTATAGCAAAATGCTATACTTATTCTCAGTCATCCTATATGGAGCTGAGGCCTGGACACTCACAGAAAGGATGGCCAAGCGCCTTGAAGCGTTTAAGATGTATTTATTTATTTTTATTTAGTATTTATTAAAGAAAAGCACATTTTTATAGCAGTACATTGTAAGTTTAACATTATAGGCTTAAATGTAAATAATAGCAAAATAGAAAGCACCGCAGACCATTTTTTTTTAAATCAACGCCGCCTAACTAGGCCTAGGCCCGTACTGTATGTGTATCGGAGAATGCTTAAAATATCGTGGGTCCAGAAGGTTCGAAATACAACAGTCCTTCAAAGACCGAATAAAAAGGGACAGAGGTTACTCAAAACCGTAAAGAGAGACGACAAGCTCGAATACTTCGGCCACATAGTGCACAACCCCAAATACGAACTCCTACAAATAGTAACCCAGGGGAAAATTCAAGGCAAGAGGAGGCCTGGCGGCCAATGACATCATGGCTGCAAAATCTACGCCAGTGGTTCCAGCTGAGCACTGGCGCTTGTTCTGTGCGGCGGTCTCCAAGACTGAAATCAGCAAGATGATTGCCAACCTTCTTTAGGAGACGGCACTACACGAAGAAGAAGTTTAATATTCCTGGGCGCAAGACGAGAAAAGACATCTCGCCCACCACAAGGACAGTTTTAATGACATTCGTTATATTATCTACTCAGGTTGTATTAAAACGACAACCTCTCGAACCGCAAGGATAACACACGAGAGGTAACGAAATAAACTATAACAAATTCAGTAACAATAACGTTTTGGAAGATCGAGCGGGAGGTTCAGGACGAGGTCAATTTGAACTGACAGGCATAAACATCGGGTTTCATTGTTGCCAAAAGGGGGAGAGTGAGGGAGGGGGGTTGATCAACGCCATTCGATAAAGGAACACACGCAGGCGATGCAGTCAGGTGTGGTACGCAATTGCGGGCGACTTCGAACAGGACGCGGGCCTTGGACCAATTATAAGGGGAAGGGTACTTTCCGGGAGTACACTACACCGCTTTAACTCTTATCAAAGGGACACCAAATGCCCCACAAATTGTCGAAAAGCGGAGATGCACATTTTGCAACCGACCAGATCCAGATCCAGCAACACATGGCACCTGCCAACGCACGCGCCAACCTCATCCAAGAATTCCCGAGCACGGCCGTCAATAACTAATATCACCATATAATATGTTGCTTGCTCCGATGATCGGGTTCATAAATACACCACAGGTTGTCGGTGACTTTCCTGGTGATCGGCAGTTTTCCTTTGAACTAGCCGTGACCCACCACGAATTAGGTCGTTTGATTATCAAATAGTAGAAAATCAGTATTCTTCATGCTATCGGCGATCGACAGAAAGAAGTTATAGCTGAGGTGGCCCGAGCCGCGGTCAACCCACCTAGCCTGCCAGACGCACAAACCCAAACTGCGAATATGGTGGGTACAGGCCCTAACTCCGGTTAACGTCGGATCGATAAATAAACCAAAATAGTCCATCGAGTGGCCACGGCGAGGACAGACTGGCCGCGGTGACGGGTAAGGCTAAAGTGGAAGTCATTCTCGGTCAACAGCACAAGAGGCAGAAGCTGCCTACATAGAATAACCATAAGGGCACCATAAGGGACCACAAGCACAAGCGGCGTTAGCTACCCGAGGGATGTAAACACCCTGAGGGCAGCCGGGAAATGTATCTCCTAATAAACCCCACTAACTCGACGAAGAAACAGGAATAGATCTCGCATTTTCATAGCTATATTTCTGGCGTGAGAAAAGGGAAAGAGAGGAAAGAGAGGCCGTCAGCGAGACTTCAAAGTAATGGACGGTCGGAAGAATGCCATCGGGCCCATCGGAATCACCGGGTTTCGCTTAAGGCGAACCTTCAAGAGGAGGGCCTGAGTTTTCACCGAGTAGAAGGACAACCTTTTATGTATCCCTCCATATCCCCTCTCCCATACCCCCCCCCCCCCCGTCCTTTCGCGAGTATGACACTCAGCATATACGAAATCCTTCTGTTGACCTCGTTGAGACTCCTGCTCCGTTGAGACCAGCAGGAGGACATCGTCGGTATAAGCACTGATGGTGCATTCAACAAACCTGCAATAAGAAATCATAGTCTCGATATTAATCTGTTTTTCCTAAGTATCTACTTTGACCAACTTCTACCTATCCACGGTGCCATCTTTTCAGCTGTAGGTTATTATTCTAACCGGGAGTTCTAAACACAGCCTCTTATACGCGATGATTTCAAAGCAAAACTTCTTAAGCAGAATATTCGGTGTTAAAAAAATATGAACCTAGTTTCGCTGCCTCTGATGTAGCTAATGAAGCGGAGGACGATCGGTAATAATACCTTGAAGAAATTAGTCGTGTGGCGGTGTAATTTGCATTTTGCATAAAACGGGCGGAGTCTGATGATTCATATTGGATGTCAAAAGGCAGTGGCGAAGTTTTAAAGTATATTCCCAGTGGTTTGCTTAATGTAATAATATGTAAATTGGAGTCATCTTCGGAGGGCGGCCTACTGTCACCGACAAACACTTCCTTCGCAGTAATAATTTAATCTTCCCGCCACCCGAGAAATTCGCTGAAATGGTTTCGCGACTCTGATAATAGAGTTGAGAAATTACGAATTTACGTAATAACCTAATAAACTAAATAGTAAACTAATTAATTTTCACATTGGGAAGCTTAGGAGGGACATGGTAAATGCAAAACTTAGAACTACATTCACCGGTCCAATCGTATTGCTTACACAATAAATATATTCGTGGTTTTTAAATCCAAAATAATACAAAATTTTAACAAAAAAAAACCGACTCATTTGTTTTATAAGTGCAGCAGCCATGGCATAGTAAACATAGAACCGGCTATCATTATATACGGTTACGAGCCACATTTACAAAAAACATATATTTTATATTAGGGATTTTAACAAAGTAGTTTTTTTTTGTGGAAATTACGATATTTGAACATACGAAATTTCAGAACGTACGGTATTTGTGAAAGTATGATATTGTGTATGTAAGTACCAGTTTTTAATCACGATGATTTTATAATAAGATATTTTTAAAAAGTATGGCATTTAAAAAAAAACGTTTTAATAAGACCTAGATTTTCTAAAAATATAACATATTCAGAAAGTACTTCCGCCGGGACATGCCCCGCCTTATATTACTCATTCCATACCTCCGCCTGGATTTGTCCCCAATTTCGCTAATTATTCCGCACCCAATAGTCTGGCTTATCCTATTTATATCGCGCCTCCTTTTGATCATATCTCAAGCAAATCAATAGCAAGTCAGATTTGCCCTGATCGTACCGCTAGAAAAGTGGTTTCAACGAAATCCGTTTCTAAAGCAGCTCCCATGTATATTGTTTGTTTGTTTGTTTACACACATAATAGAGTACAATGTAGTGGGCCTATTGCCAAGTGGCAATATCTTCCGGCAATACCGCCAGTGACTAAAGGTTTATGTGAGAAAATTGATTTATAAAAGGAGTCATAAATGCATAATAGTCATCATAATATGAAATATAAAGCAGTGATTAGCAACTTCTTCCAACTCGATATCGAAAGGAGGAATGTAAT
>CALYMY010000658.1:0-17983 GCA_944548615.1 Micropterix aruncella | reverse complement strand
ATATATATATATATATATATATATATATATATATATATATATATATATATATATATATATATATATATATGTGTATATATATAAATTTTCGGAATGTACTCAATCAGACCTTTCATTTTTGACACTAAACACGATATATTTATGTTAATTTATTGACATTTTGACATTTGGACATTTAGACAAGTACTTACTTGACATTTCCTTCACATTTACTTGACATTACTGATTTCAATAGAACACTACTAATCTGTTCTGACAGCAGAGCAGCACTGGACGCTTTGGCTAAAGCCACTACAGAATCTTCTGTGGTCTGGGACTGCATGCAAGAGCTCGACAAATTGGGAAAAGCCAACATTATTACCCTAATATGGATATCGGGTCATCAAGGCATACCTGGCAACAAAGAGGCCGACAGATTGGCAAAACTAGGCACACTGGAATGCCCGGTGGAGCCAGTTGTTGGGGGTCCCCTTCGCTATAGATAAGAAAATCGTCAGGGAATGCTTGGAGCAGGAACATCGAGCATCCTGGAAACAGAGCCAGGGATGTCGCCAGGCAAAAGCCATGATGGAGGAACCACTACAAAAAAAACCAAGGACCTACTTGACATGAGCAAGAAGAACCTTAGAACCACCGTCGGTCTCCTCACCGGACACACGACCCTTAGAGCTCATCTATTAAACCTTGGCTTGACCGAGAGCAAGGACCGCCGAATATGTGGCGAAGAACCTGAAGACAGCATACACATCGATGGTCGCTGCCCAGGCCTCGCCGCAAAAAGACACAGTGTACTAGGACGAGCCTTTCTCGAACCCAGCGATCTGCCTAACTTGACGGTCAGTGATCTGCTTGGACTAGTAAGCAGTACTGGGCTACTAGCTGACCACTGACCCTACCACAAAGTGGGTAGTTATAAAAGATCTTATAGATCCAGGTGACATCAGGGGCTGGAAACAAGCCCCCCACTCCGTTTACTACTACTACTACTTGACATTTGGGCAGTTAAAGTACCATATGACACTCGAAATAAAATAACAATTCTAGCAAGACTAGACACTTCTAAATTGGTTTAATCGTTTAGAAGTTATATTGAAATACAGAAACGGAAAACATACACAGATGAACCCTGAACACATTACACTCCTTTTTGTTGGGCAGTCATGTAATAAAACAGAAAAAAAACTAATAAAGAAAAAAATGGCTAATTGAAACAAACTTAAATCAAATATCGAAATAGAATTATCGCAGAATTTAAAATAAATATAAAATATCAGCAGATGAAGTTTGCAGGTCAAATAAATAAGATTAAATGTCTTACAATGTATGAAAATAATGTTTTACCTCATTTCTTCCAAGTTGAAGTAAGAGTTTTGTAATTTTAAATTTAAATTGAATTTACCTTTATATTTTCTGCATGTTTTTAAAGATTTTTTAAGTTTGGTTGAAATTTTATAAAAACAGTCAACTTCTCTAAGCAATGTTCAAGCAGTCGGAGTTCTTTCCTTTCATTCTGGCAATATACTTAAACGTATTGGCCATAAAACGAAAAATATTTATCTTTCGTAAAACGCTATTAAATAAATTACTAAACATTTATTTTTTGTGTTAAAAATGTTTTGCTGTATTCTCATTATGTTTATTCTTTTATCAGTGTGCTTTTTTAACCCCTCCTATGGCAAGGTAAAATTTCTGCCCGGGATAGTTTTGCGCATAACTTTTAAACTACTATACGGATCGTAAAAAGAATAACTACAAAATGATCACATTGAAATTTGAAATATTATAACGTTACAACATTATCTCGTAAAACAATTAAGATAATAATGAATAAATATTACAATTAGCACAGCGCGGAAAGCGTCTAACCAAAAATGGTTAGCTCACATAGGAAGGGAAGCTAAATGCCGCATTTTAACTACTGCCATTAAATTGTCGTTTTGACGTTCCGATTGAAATTGGGCCAAATTGATAAAATATATTGAAACTTTCTAATCTCATAGAAAAATGAAATAAATTCACGAATCAAAGGCGGAAGGTCGATAAAAACTAGCCATAATACAAGAAAATACGCAAAAATACACCGTAGACGCAACGAACTAGAGAAGTGATGCATTTGGCAATTCTAAGCATCGCTCAAGCATCCTCTATGGGATTATTGGCTCGAGCCACTCCTCAAGCATTGCTAAGTCGAATATAGAATGAAAACAAGTACTCGAGCATTACTTAAAGCGACTACCTCTCTCTAACAGTGGAAAATTTGCATTTTGTAATCAATTTTAAGTGACTCCTGCGTGCATTTAAATAACAATAAAAATGTGGATCTTGAAAATAATTTCCTAGTCTTTCGTACTATTATGCAAATTTTAAATATAGTTTATTTTTCTCAAAAAAAAATAAATCTGAAGACCTTTTTATAATTTTCAAATTTTCATGTTAATCTATCACAGCAAACAACTCAAAACTACATTTCTAATACGCACCAAGTAAATGATTAAAATATGAGTATGCAATATTATAATAATTGTATTTTTTTCTGACTGACCGTCAATGCCCAGCTTTAAGCTGACTTAGTAATTAAAATATGAAAATCATGTCCTCTTTGGTCTTTTAACACCAAAATAAAAGTCTAAAAAGCCAAAAATGAACTCAGACTGCGATGGCTCATTAGACGTGAAGAGATTCGCTGATTCCAGCGGTATATTATTATACTGGGCTTGCAAAAAATATTTAGGCGTACATACATACCATTCTTTTGAAATCGTGCATGATACTTTTTTGTTTTATTTGGACGATTATAATGAACAAATATAATATATATATATATAGTTTCATCATATTTTAATCATTTAATTGGTACGTTTTACCAATATAGGTTTAAGTTGTTTGCCACGATAGATTACAATCAAAATGCAAATTGCAAAAAAGGGAGGATTTCAGATTTTATTTATTTTTATTTAAAAAACAACAAAATATTGAAATTGTGTATCACTACGAGAGACTGAAAAATTCGCTACAAGATTCATATTTTTATTATTATTTAAATGCATGCGGGAGTCCCTTAAAATTGATTACAATATAAGCCTGATTGCGGTTCTTCGTAAACTAAAACTGAAATTAGTTCAAGCGAATGAGACAATACTTTGGAGCGGAATATGAAATGAACGATCGTCGATTTTATCCCGCTTCAAAACTACATTTATTTATTTATTTTTAGGAAAACGACCAGCTAATTATAATTTAACAAAAAGAGGAGTAGGATAGCCAATTAAAGGTTTTCACGTTTAAGTAACGTTGTAGAAGCATGTGTAACCTTTCAAATAAAGCTATCGATTAAAAATACATCAAAAAATATTCAACAATTAATGCTAAAGAATTCACTGTTCAGCTGCTGCCTACCTGAGTTAATACTCGTACAGAATAGATCAAAGTCAACGCGTTTAATCAAATAATTACAATTGTCACTTGTTCGCAACAGAAATGCATTTTGCCTATAGTTGGTAACAGCATGAGGAACATGAGGAGCAGCGTTAAATCTATTGGGTTGGAAGGAACACGGAGATTCATTTTATTTAGTAAGCAGCATTGTGAGTGAACGGCGAGTGAGCGGGGCAGCGGCGAAAGCAAGGGTTACAAACATTGTTATACTGAGAAGGAATGAAGCGGGTGTACATAACACTATTTCTAAGCAATTCGATACATACAATACGAAGAAATGAACGGCACTGATAAGTGCGATAGTTTCACAGAGGTATATCTTAAATAGCGATGGGAAGTATACAATAGCATAGAGACAGATTAAGAAACTTTGTTTAAATCAGACATAGGTACATGTCGAACTTACAGCCGTCCGAATAAGTTTGAACGCATATCATCGGTGGGTAGTTTTAAAGCGAAAAAGTGACAACCGTTCATTTTACATTTCGCTTTATCGTTCTTGCTTTAACGCCTTGTCTCGTTCATATGGAATAATTTCCAATTTTAGTTCACGAAGAAACGCAATCGAGCCCATTGTAAATTATTCACTGTTTGATAGAGGTAGTCGCCGCACGAGTCGATATTTGAACATCGACTATAGATTCGGAATTAAGCGCTCTGTTGCCAGAGACTGAAACCGCAATAACCATGGTTCAAATATTTGTTACTTTATATTATGTCGTAATTTTCTTCTGTGCTTGTCTTCTTCTGTGCATCTACTGTCATGTCTTGGAATGTTAACGTATGTATATGTCTATTAATTATGTTATAAATATATTGCTTTCCAAATAAATACCGGGATTTTCAGGAGCGACTACCCTTAAGGCGACATGATACCAGGGAACGATCATATCTGAGGAATTTTAGTTTTATGAGTTTTTTGAAAAATATAAGCATTAATTTTAAAAAGTTTCTTAGTAAATCTCGAACCAATTCAAAATTTGGACACAACAAAGTTGCTCATTGCCTAGGACGTTAAGGCTTTAAATTGACTTCGAAAACTTTTAGGCGCGTTTACTTCTACAATGTGAGCGGTGAGTGTGTTTTATTATAATTGACTGGTTAATTTTCTAGGGCAGCACGAAAAAATAGGCAGGGTCAATTTTGTAGGGTTTAACCAATAAATATCCAGCACCGACGAATCGTCAAGCGCCGATTCCACGTCCGTACGCGCCGGTAACCAGGCGCATACTAAACGTTATATCGCAGCGCTAGCACAGTGGTGCTATAAGAGTGTTAATGATAAAGCATATTTATCGTGACTCTCAGAGCTCTCTCACGTTTTAATTAATTGTAATTAATTTAGGGCCTAAATAAAAAATGTGGCTAAGTGCGGCTCTAGATAATTAACCAGTCGATATAATGAAATTATAATAAAACACACTCACCGCTTACATTGTAGGAGTAAACGCGACTGAAAGTTTTCAAAGTCAGTTTAAAGCCTTAATGTGCAAGGCAATGAGCAACTTTTTTAAGTTCAAATTTTAAATTGGTTCCTTATTGAGGGATTCACTTAGAAACTTTTTTAAATTATTGCTTATATTTTTCAAAAAACTCATTAAACTAAAATTCCTCAGATATGGTAGTTCTCAGGTATCATGTCGCTTTAAACAAACAAAAATCTCGTTCTTGAAAGGACATGACGCTCAAAATCCTTCCATAAGGTCTTGGCTACCCGCAGAGAAAGTATTGGGGTGAGAACCGATTTATAAAAAACATAAAACAACAATCTGTACGGAATCAATATTCCCGGTATTTATTTTATATATGTGTAGCGCATTACGTTGTATCGCTTGCGATACTACTTTAAACTATTCGGCTTAAATATCTGAGCATGATCAATTCTAAGGGGCTCTCTAGACGATCAAGCATGTTTGTCAAGCATCTCGCCGCGGGCTGGGAAGGGATCGTAAACCGCAGGAAATATGCATTTTTTTTAATTTTATATTTACCAAAAATGCCTTGTTTTGTAGTTTATACCAGGGAGTCACATTAATTAGACCTAGTTGATAAATGAATGACACGACTCCCTGGTATAAAAATACAAAATTATGCATTTTTGTTAAATATTAAAAATAGTATTCGCATATTTCCTGCGGCTTACGATCCCCTCCCAGCCCGCGACGCTTGATCGTCTAGGAGAGCCCCTAATATCTATAAACATGTCTTTCAAAATTCAAAATTTTAACACTTCGAAACTGGTCCCATTTGCAGGTAGGGCGGCGCGGGCTGCCACGCGAACTAGTCCCAGAAAGCAGTTGAATCTTGTTATAGGTAAGAACCAGACGGAGACAGAGCCGCAGGTCCAGACCAAGACGGAGTTCAGGTCGCCGAAGCGCAGGCCGAGGTCTGCAGACCCTAAAGCCCAGCAGAACCACATACCGAACGGACCCACCGAGGAGAAACGGAGACCCAGCAAACCGACCGGTAATGGGGTATTCACCTATTCAGGTTGTATCTTTGAAGAATGATACGATATATTTTTTTACTTTAGTCGTTTCATTAGATTGCGAGGATTTTCATAAATTGTTGACCTTTATTTATGTGAGAACCAGAAAGAAGAGGCTCCCTTCCGAGTTGACGCGAATAAAAATTTAGATATTTTTGCAATGCCACGCGCCCGCGCGCTTTCGATATATACACAAAGATGTATAGGTATACCGCGGCGACAAGGGAATACGTCCCACCGTTGGCAGTGGCCAATTACGAATGACGATTTCGGCTTCGCGCGTCGTCTAATATAGTCGATTTGGCTTTTCAATTATAATATAATAAACTATCAAATAAATAGTTTTTTATAAAGTAAAAATTAGATTACAATACTTGGTATTTTTTAAATCACTCAAAAGTATCTTTAATAAATAGAAAAAAAAAATATTTGGCCATAGCATTTCTGGAAATTACGTAATTTCAAACATTTTTTTCTTATATTTTTTGTATGTAAGTTCCAAAAACTGTCTTGGTACTATGCAAATAGACCATACGCTGGTGTAAATAGTATTGTTTGATATTGAGAATCATCTCTAGGATTTTCAAAAACTGAAGACAAATCTCGCTCGTTTTTATTTTTTTCAAAACGGTAACAGAATAAAGATAATCTAAAATTAATATGGGAATAATTTACCAATTTCGTTTTGATGAAATGATAGCTTAAGGACCGTGTTTTTAAAATCCGGCATTTGTATTAAAATTCTTTTTCGTGTTCTCACAACCAGGTCACAAAATTATGCTTCATATAGCTTTTGGCCGCCACGGCCGCCACAACTCTAACGATTTTTTGATCGACAAAAGAGAATGGGCATTTTGGGGCCACTTTTCCATTAGCTGTAAATCATATACAATTGGAAAGATCTCTTTATGTAGAACGTTTATTACTACAGCGACTGAGTTTTTTTTCTTCTTAAAGTGCCATCTCCTATCGGAGGTCAGCGGTCATTATGGTCACTTGGGCCCGAGAAGTTGCGGCGCGAAACAACTCGGTGGTACTGGAGTTGAACCATTGAACGAGATTTTGTAGCCAGTGGGTTTTTCTTCGGCCAGGTCTTCGGCGGCCTTTTATCTTTCCTTGCAGGATTAAATTGGAGAAGGTGGTATTTGTTACCACGCATTATGTGGCCCATGTATTGTAACTTCCTTCTGTTTATGGAGTTAATGGGCCCTTGCTGAGTTGGCCACGAAGACCCATTCTGTTCAGGGTCGGTCAGTCACGGGTCAACACCTATCCGACGGCCTCCACGCATGAAGTGCGAGCCTGGGTAGGACTCTGGCCTTATGGTTAGCTTCCCCTGGGAATCAACCTTCTGGCGCTCCTGGACGGTCTGCGCACCGTGCGGCGTAAGCCAATCGACTGTACACTCTGACTAACAGTCGGGGGAGTCTGGAATCAGGACTGATTCCTATAGAGCGGGGGTGATTGCGGACCTTACGGCGACTGCTCTTGAAACGACCATCGGCTACCCGATCCTGGGTGAACAGCCGGGCAAAGGATGCCGTGGGCCGCGATAGATTCGGTATACACCGTTTCACCGCTTCGTAAGGGATAGGACCGCGCAAGCGAACTCGAACTCGTAACCAATCGAGAGACCGGAGTAATCTGTTCGCAATTGGAAGTAAGGGTGTGAGTGTAAGCCCGCTGGGTAACACACCTAGTTATCTCGCGGTTAAGGCGTTGGCCTCTTACGGGCATATGGCGGAGCTTGACGGTGGACTGTTTTGTCCAAGTCTTCTGCGTTCACTTCACGGGAGAGAGAACGACTAATCGTTAAAACTTTCTGAGGTGACGGGTTCGCCTGTTGTAGTTGACAACTCTAGTTGATTGCCGGGAATATTTTGTATTGACATAACTAATTTAAAAGCAACAGGTAGTCAGCTGTGGATTTGTTTTTTTTTTTTTAATCTTTTTTTATATATTATAGAATAACCTCTTTCTTTCTGGTATCCATAAATAAAGACTAACCATATCCCAAAACCGCAAAGTTCTTCAAAGATAGAGCCATTTCTCCACGCTGAAATTTATTTAAAAATATAATTTCAGCTTTCAAAACCAAATGAAAATATACACTGCTTTTTCCGGAAATCTTTGGTATACAATGCTAGCTTTCTTTTCTATACCAACGCAGAAAGCTTGCAAGGCTCTATCTATTACAGTAGTAGTGCTTGCCTTCTTAGTTGTACACCCTTGAAAACAGTGGTCGCGAAGTCAGGAAGACCGGAGACAATATAAGCATATTAGATAAATTGAATTTATTTAAAAATAGTATTTGAAGTTAATATAATTTCAGTGGTTTATGTATTTAATATTTAACCTATGATAAAAAATGTTTTTTCATGAAAACTTTACTTACGGTAGTGAACATGTTTCGCAAGTTATTTTTGAGAATACTAAAATTGGGAGTGAACAATTTTAAAAGTCGACCTAGCCGTTAACGCTGTCGAAATACTATTTGCGCAACCGTCACGGTAATACCCCGCTTGTAAAACGTTAATGCTCCATGATTTTTATGGCAAGGCGTCCACAACAACCACGCATCGGTTCCGAACAACTTCCGGTACTACAGTGTTGCCAACTCTGTGGAGCTAATGGGCCCTGTTGGAGTTGGCCACGGAGACCCATTCGTTCAGGGTCGGTCACACTCACGGGGACTCCACGCAGAAGGGAGAGCCAGGGTAGGACGCTGGCCTACGGGCCAGTCTCCCTTAGGAGTCAACCTTCGGATGAGGGGGGAGGGGAGGGAGGGGAGGAAAGGGGAGGGGGGAGAGGGAGGGTTGGTATTCAGTTGAAATTTTGAGTTAGAAAATGTTCTTTCAGTAACGTCTTGAAGCAGGGCAACGATGTTGCATGACGAATAGCATGCGGAAGCTGGTTCCAAAGTCGAGCAGAGTTGACGGTAAATGAGTTGGTGAAAAAAGAAGACTGATGTAGTGGAATTGATATGGTGTTGTCCTGACTTGACCTGAGTGGAACACCATGACTTCCTAACGGGAGAAAGAGGTCTTTAAGGTAAGGAGGTGCTATGGGACTATTCAGGACTTTATAAAGGAGGCAAGCAGATTTCTGCGCTCACGAATTCGAAGCCAGTGAAGTCCATCGCGATATTCGCTTACGTGATCAAATTTACCCAAGTCGAATATATAATTTATGAATCCCTAATTTTTTTTCCCACCATAACTATTAACCGATTTAAAATTGTGTGATATTGTTAGAATCATTATGTCATCCCGAGTGGCATAGGGTACCTAAACAGTGCAAATATCAAAAAATACTTGTCTTAATGTCCAAATGTCAATAAGTTAACATAAATATATCGTGTTTATTGTGCCAATAAATTTCAAATCTCAAATTATTTATTGAGTTCAAATTATAAGTACATTCAATATACAAAAGTCTTAACCTAACTAGGCAGCCGACTGTTCCAAGGTAGACAATTTATTTTAATTATCCTAAGAAATCTATAATATTATATTTCTATAAATAAACAAAATCATACTTAATGTAACAGAAATATCTTAATTACCTACTAAAAAATTCGTAAGAAAATGTCAGGAATATTGTCAATATTACTTTATTTTAAAACATGATAAAAATTAATATATATTTATATATGTATTAATAAGTAATAATATGTATTAATAATATAGAAAATAAATTCACAAAATTTTTAATTAAAATTAAAATAATTAACATTGATATATCGTGTTTAATGTCAAATGAAAGGTCTGATTGATTAAATTCTGTAAATATACATCTATCTATATGGATAAATACATAAACCACGAATATTTCATTAAAAATACGTAATAAAAATAATTATAACTACAATAGTTTAACAGTTAAGGGCAGTCGTGTTTTTTATTGTTGGTTTACCGATTCAATTGTAATTATTGTAATGGAAATAACTACTCTTTATTCTGTATTAAATTCTCTAATTGTTTTGTACTCTGTTTTAGTTGTCTCCGGTCTTTGATAAAGTTTCCAATTTTATATATCGACACTTAGTAAAAATTAGTAAAAATAGTAAAAATTGTAGTAAATAGTAAAAATTTTAATGCAAATATAGGTCAGTATAAGGTGTTAATTGGAGACTTATTTGATACAGAAATCGACCACTGTTTTCGAAAATTTTATAGACCCCATCGTTTTTCTTTTATTACTAAGTGTTGTCTTGGCATTTTGTCTTCTTGTTTCTATTGTACCCCTATATAGGTTTGGCGTTGAATACGGCTAGAACTAGGAAACAGGCGCACACTGGTTTTATTAGGGATCCGGACACAGTGGGAGCCGGACAACGCAGCAGAAGTGTATCCAAGGTCGGGAAAAAAATAGGTGCGTAGATGGACTCCACCAACAATTGGCTTATGGAAGTTTTACAGCATTTCTCAATCTTTATTATTCGTTAAAAAATATATGATGTATCATAATGACTATAAATAAAGCAAAAAGGATGTCACAACGCCATGGCGTTTATGGTAACCCTTCCAGTATCCAGAACCTTAGTACTTCTGAGCTACGGGAGGGTTTAACCCTTCGATTTTAACCCTTCGAGCGGCATAATTTCATGTCAGACCGCGGCAATTTATTGGAATTTCTTGCAATATCGCCGCGCTCGATAAAAAGTAGTATAACTATGTAACTACTATAGCAATCATAAAAAAAATAGCTGTGCAATTATTGCATTGAAAATTTGTATATAAAATATTGAAATATAATTTGTAAAACCATTAGATAATTATGAATAAATATGAGAAAGTCGAAAAAGTGAAAAAAACTCGGCATTTCTAACTTGCTTAACGTCTTACGAAAAAATACGAAACCCTATTTAGGAATTGTAAATACTATCGTGATATTTATTAGATTTTCTATGAAATGTAATATTTTGTTTTGCTTATTTACATACAAAAATATTAGAGTAGCTCATGAAAAACAAATAAAATTTTTGATGATTTTTCGAAAGAAAAAAAGTTATGTCTTTTTTATCCTTCGGCTACGTAACGACCAAATTTGGTTGCACATCAGAACACCTTTGACTACGTAACGACCAATATTGGCGGCTTGCTCCCGGAGCGCACAGTAATATTATTTTCTAATTCGAACGCATCCTAAATATCTCATTATTATTACCATATTCGCCCGCTAGAATAATTTCGCACGTCATTTCGCGGATATTTCTGGTAAAATTCCATTGTCAAACATCATCATTTTTTTTTTGAGGTATCATCCAAATTTTTATTGGTATTGTTAGTTAATATCTAAATATTTTTGTATGTAAATAAGCAAAACGAAGTATTAACTTTGATAGAGAATCTAATAAAAATCACGATAGTATTTACAATTTTTAAATAGGTATCTGTATTTTTCCGTAAGACAAGTACAAGTTAAAAATTCAGAGTTTTTTTCACTTTTTTGACTTTTTCATATTTATTCATAATTATGTAATTGTTTTACAAAACGAGATTTTAATATTGTATGCACCAAATTTCAATGCGATCATTGCACAGTTATTCTTTTTAAGCTATTGCATAGCTTTTATCGCGGGCCTAGCCAGCGCGGCGACCGAATGAAGAAATTTCTTAACGAAAATTAATGATTTTAAACTGATAATTACGTCTAAATGAGTATTGCTTACGATTCGAAAAAAATATATGTTAAACAAGAACATTTTCCTAATATTCTTAGCTTTGAATATTTTAGATTTTATTTATATTACATAGTGTAATTAATTTGTGAAATTAGGTCTAACCGAACACAAAAACGACTACTACGCAAATACTATCTGGCGCATTATTATGAAACCTGCACCATTTTAAAGATAATTTAATTATCTATCTTTTTATCTACGATTTTTTTCGAATAATCCGTTTTTTTTGCTTTATCGAATAAAAAAATTCGTGCGCGGCGCTCTATCGGAAGACGTTTAAATTATTCCGAATCATTTGCTTCCGAAGATGATTCGGAATAATTACAACGTTTTCCAATAGAGCGCAGTTATCTGATATCAGAAAAAATAAAATAAATAATATAAATAAATAATTATAATTGCATAAGTTGTTAAAAATGCTATGCAATAGCTTTACCGCGGCAGTCCCCGAGTGCCACACGTATTTTATTTTATGATTGCTATAGTAGTTCCATAGTTATAGTACTTTTTGTCGAGCGCAGCGATATTGCAAGAAATTCCAATAAATTGCCGCGGTCTGCCATGAAATTATGCCGCTACTCCACTTTGATCTTTTCTAAAATCCTGATATTGTGGAATTCCATTTAATCTCATTTTTGTGATGACTGTACTTAAACTTTGCAAAAATCTGTATAAGAAAATGAAAATTCAAACTCAGTAATTTGAAAAAAATAAAAATCGGAAATTTCAAAAAATAAATAAACAGTGATGAAAAATCTAAATTTTAAGTTTAAATTCTTTAAAAAATTCGTCAAATTACTAAATCCGCGCTGGATCCAGCTTGAATGATCATGGTCCAGAAAAAATCCTGCCGTATTGGAATTGCTGCTGGATAACAATCCCTTCTTCTTCTTCTTCTTCATCAGCGCGCATTCGCCCACCGTTGGGCATACGCCTCTCCAATCACTCTCCATCCGGATCGGTTGTCCGTTTCCCTCATCCAGACAGGTCCAGCTGCCTCCTTGATGTCATAAGGTTGTACTGTTCATCATGATTGGAGGTATTTAGCCCGATACCCGCCACGTCGGCCACACGTCTTGGCGAGCTCCACAATTTCAGGAAAATATTTCCATTTCCTAGGCTTGTGGCAACCTGGTCGGTGTTACTTAACCGCCGAATTACACTATACTCACTAAATTTATTATTTAATTATTATTTATTGTTGAGAAAATTTCAAAATATATATTGACACTAAGAATTTAAATTTCAAATCAATCAACAATCCCTACTTGCCAAAATAAATATTCATCCATTTTTGTCTTATTTATAATGCCGTGAATAGATTTTAGGAATTGTAAGGTTTGAAATAATGCTGAATCTGATAAAAAGTCTTGTGCAGTTGAAACCTTGAAACACTACCTGCTTAGATCTTTGCTTTTTTTCCTTATATACATAGCGCATGGTGCTGTTTAACTTTTCGATGTTATGCATTTTTTTTTATTGAAGTTTGACTAATATTTAATTTCAATATAAGTAGGTGTTGTGATGTTTCTATCGCTTTTAACCGCGTGTGTGTGTAAATGTGCAAAATAGTTTGACAAATCTTCCGAGCTCTCAGCTATTGTTTTTGAAGACGAATTATTTTTAACAGCTGAGGACGAGCTACATGCGCTTCGCAGCTCTTCAGTGGCGAAAGACCATATCTTTGATGACACTCCTGTCGTGAAGTCTCCGCCGGAGCCAACCAGGGTTAAATCGCCAGAACAAATGAACATGAGGTCGCCGGATCCTGTGAACTGGACAGTGCCATTGGACACTGGAAAGACTTTCACCGTCACCCAGAATGTTAAAGGTCAGCATTTCAAAGATTTTCTGAAGTGTGGCAAGACGCAACTGTTGCATTGCCGATGTAGAATGGCAATATGTTGCAGTGAAGACTGACAAAAGTACAGAAGAAAGAAGTGCTACCTTAGCATTAAATTTTACAATTTACTTCCTACCACTATCAAACAACTGGAGGACAAACAATTTAAAAAAAACATTAAGGAGATGCTGATAACTCACCCTTTCTATAATCTGACCGAATTCGAGGGCCATGACTTTGCAAATATTGTACCAATTTGAATAATAATTATATATGTACTTTTAGTATTTAAATGTAAGATTTAACTTTAGTTTGATTATTTAACAATTTACTTACTACTTTGGATGGTACTATGTACAGTTTTTAGTACGTATATATTCGATTTATTGACTATTTCAATTGTTAGGCTTCTGCTTTGATTATTCAACTTTTTAACTGACTACTTTAATTATTGTGTGTTCAGTAGGTAGCCATTAGAATTATTGACTATTTTATTAAATAAGCCTTTAATTTGTTTTGTAATACGATTCTACGACAAATAACTTTTAGTAGGTTCCAAAGTTTCTTAGATACTATTTTTTTTAAAATAATATATGTATCTCAAGTAAAGATTAAAGTAGTAATGAGACTTACTACTTAAAACACAAATATTTTGACACGTCCAAGAGCGGTTTTAGCCGGCAATTGGACACGACGTAATTGTAATGTAATGTAATGTAGGGCAATCGGCATAACTGCAGTATAAGAACCTCTCCTGAATCGCAATCGAAAAAACTTTTCGCTTGCGGTGACATTTCCATATTTAGGAATTTTCTATTGCTTCAGGATACCTTTTGTTATCAAAATGCAGTCATTGAAAAAAAACCTTAAAAATAGTCCCATTTCTTTTAAATATCGCAGACATATTTTTTCACGATCATGTCGTTATTTTTATAATATCGATAACTAGAATTGTCGACTACAACGGGCGAACCCGTCACCTCAGGAAGTTTTAACGATCAGTCGTTCTATCTCCCGTGAAGTGAGCGCAGAAGACGGACAAAACAGTCCACCGACAAGCTCCGCCGGATGCACGTAAGAGGCCAACGCCTTAACCGCGAGATAACCGGGCGTGTTACTTCTTCCAATTGCGACCAGATTACTCCGGTCTCTCGATTGGTTACGAGTTCGAGGTCGCTTGCGCGGTCCTCTCCCTTACGAAGCGGTGAAACGGTGTTTACCGAATCTATCGCGGACCACAGCGTCCGAGGTGAGCGGACAATAACGATCCACCGTCTAGTTACGCCACACTCCCGTAAGAAGTTAACGCCTTCTTACCGCGAGATGTCCAGGTTAATCCAGCGGGCCGACACTCACGCCCTTACTTCCAGTTGCAAACAGATTACTCCGGTCTCCCGACTGGTTACAGATTCGAGATCGCTTGCGCGGGCGGTGATACTTTGCCCGGCTGTTCGCCCGGGATCTGGTGATCGAATGGTCGTTTCGATCAGTTTCCGTAAGGTTAACAACTAGCGCCACTCTATAGGAAACATTACTGTTTCCAAACTCCCCCGGCTGTTAGTGGAAAGGCACAATCGATTGGCTGACGCAGCACGGTGCGGAAATCGTCCAGGAGCGCCCGAAGGTTTACTCCTAGGGTAGACTGACCCGCAGGCCAGAGTCCTACCCGGGCTTGCACTTCTGCGTGGAGGGCGCCGGATGTGTTTCACCAGTCCTATACAACTGAGTCTTAGTGGCCAAACTGCAACAGGGCCCATTATCTCCCAATTGATTACTACAGTAGGGCGGTGTCGTCTACTTTGAGCGAACCCGTCACCCCAGGCTGGTATAACGATATGTGATCGTTGTTTCAGCCGTGAAATGAACGTTGAAGACTTAGAGACTGCAAGACTATATACTGTCTAGCTCCGCCAGCAAGCCCGTTAGAGGCCAACGCCTTACCGCGAGGCACAGGCAAAGGCACCCAGCAGGCAGCCTCGTCCCGTAACTTCCAGTTTTGGTAGGATATCTCTGTCTGGAGTTAACTTTCAGGGTACCTCCATCGTCCCGACTGGTTATAGGTCCGAAATCGCTTACGCGGCCTCTACCTGTTGTATTACAGCGGTAATTACATTTGAATTTATCGCGGACCTGGGCGTCCTTTGCCCGTAGTGCCACACGGGATTGGGTGGCTCAAGGTCATTTCAAGATTGGCATGACAGCAGGTCAACATCCACCCCCGCTGCTTAGGAGACAGTATATTGTCATAGTCTTCAGACTCCTTCAGCAGTTAGTCAGAGCGCACAACCGATTGGCGTCGCCGAAACAGTATCGCCGGGATTCAATCCCTCCAGGGAAACCGGTCTGTGAAACAAGAGGCGCGAGAGTTTTTTTTGACGTGACAACGTCTTATAAATCGATGTAGCCGGCTGCACGCACGAAAAAACATGACTCATGCGGCGTTACCTCGCTCTGAGGCGTTCCATTTATTATATTTATTATTCAATATAAATGCTGCCATCTACCGGTTGCGACAAGAATTATTTACTAACCTCAGTCTAAAATAGTACGAATGAAAATCACTAGATTGATTTAAATTCTTGACATAATTTTACATGTATTCTTGATATACGGAATGTTATTACTGGACGGACAATTTTCTTGTGGGTACAACAAAGTGCAACAAAGTAAGCAACTTTTATTACAAAAAAAAAAAAAATATGAAAAGCTATCATTACGATCTATCTACCGCTACGACCGCTATCTAGCGGTTGGTAAAATGTCGCTGATATTGTTTATTTACGACGTATTACCTACCGCTAGATGGCGCAGCGTGTTCAAACGCTTCTCAAACCGTTATTTAACAGTTTGAGATATCAAACTTTCAAATGAAAAAAAACAATAAACTTTAAACAATAAACAATTAAGGTAAGGCGGGGCAAGTGTAAATCCGAGGGAAGTGCAAACTCTTGTCCTTATACAATAATAATAAATTAATATAACAGCGCCATCTAGATGTACGTGTAGCCACTAAAGTCGTCTAGCGCGTTATCGATAAAACAGCGATCTGCTCGAGCCATCGGCCACTTGTATTGTGTACAAAATTGACAAGCAGCATTCACCCCGCGGACGAGATGACGCGTGTTTTTTTAAGCATCTGAGATTTTGTGAATTTTAATAGGTAAGTCAAACTGTTTTTGTTAAAATATATTAAAAAACATTGCACCTTTTACCGTGACGTATAAAATCCCACGTAATATATACCATTTTTGATATTTGGAAGAGTCTACACTTACCTCGTGTTTTTGTGTATATGAGGTAAGAGTGGATTCATCCTAAGAGGTAAGTGTAGACAGTGTTTACACTTCCCTCGGCGAATTATACTTACATCGTCACATTTTTTACATATTTTTTTCGATTGTTCTAGCATTACGAAAAGGTCATCATGGTGCGCAATTACATAAGGAAAACGAGTAGAGGAGAGGCATACACTAAAGAAATGTTGCAACAGGCTTTGAATGAAATTAGAAGAGGTGTGAAAACTCTATCTGAAGCCACCAGAGTATATAACATTTCGAAGTCCACTTTACATGCTCATCTCAAAGGAAGACGTGGCGTTAAAAGTTCGACGCAAGGAAAAAGTACAGTTATACCCCTAATTCACGAGACTAGGCTTGCACATGGACTAAGAGTAATGGAAAAATGGGGGTTTGGGCTATCGCGTACAGAAGTCCTTGAAGTGGTCCAAAATTTTGTGAAAGAAAACCAATTGAAAACTCCATTTAAAGATGATAAACCAGGGGAAACATGGTTTGTATATTTCAAAAAGCGACATCACTTGTCGATTAAAAAACCGCAGGCAGTGGAATATTCTCGGAAAAAAATGACAGATCCGTTCATCGTTTATGACTATTTCAAGCTATTAAAAACCACTATGGATACACTCCAGCTGCATGATAAACCAAGATTAATCTGGAACCTCGATGAAACAAGCATGTGTACAGATCCTTCTCGATCAAAGGTTGTTGGTGGTAAAGGAAAGGCCTGCTCTAGAGTAACTAGTGGGCCAGGACGTGAAAACGTGACCTTGTTATCAGCCGTTAGTGCAGCTGGAAATAAAGCACCACCCTTGATTATCTTCAAGGGAAAGTTTATATGGGACCAGTGGATGGCAGACCAAAATTCTGCTTATCCGGATATGGCATACGCAGCGACTAAAAATGGATATATGGAGGCTGACGTTTTTTACAATTTTTTAAAAAATACTCTCTTTCCTCATTTTGGTACGGAACGTCCGATTTTATTAATTTATGATGGACACAGCACACACGTGAGCCCTCGAGTTGTCGAATTTGCACAAGAACATTCGGTAACGATTTTAAAGTTGCCTCCGCATACTAGCCATTTGTTGCAGCCGCTCGATTTATCTGTATTCAAATCACTGAAGGCCAAATGGGACAACGAATTAATTAAGTGGCAACGACATCACCACGGCATCAGGATACCTAAAAAAAGCTTTTCAACTTTAGTCTCCAGTACATGGAAAGAGATG
>CALYMY010000657.1:0-18179 GCA_944548615.1 Micropterix aruncella | reverse complement strand
TTAACGCGGTTGAATGACCATGAAATGCTTTTTATGAACAGAGTCTGTTTCTGTCTTGTATCAAAATAGCTGCCGGTTAAAGAAATCACCGTTTTTTTTGTCTTTTGAGGTACGGAACCCTAAGAGGGGTGTTAATAGTTACGATGGAATATGAAATACTTTTCTTTGTTGATTCTCTCAGTATTGTTTTTTACTTTCCGTTTGAAATTGCCACTACTGACTATCCTGTGTCAGTACATCCTGTATATTTTAGTTGATAATAATGTTAGTTTTGATTATGCACACGCGAAGCCCACAAGGTTGCAAAGCAGTGTTACAGAAATACAAAAAGCATAAATAAAACCCACAATGCGCGTTCAGACTAGAACATATTTATTGAATGTCAAAACGTATATGAAAATTACAGTTGGTCTTAGTGCAATCAAAAAGGACTGAGAATGGTTAGCGAGAAAATCTAAAAGCCCTATGAAGGTTTTAAATCATGCTTAAGGATCTTAGCGAAATGTGGTTCTGAATAGGTCATTCTTAGGTTGCGTGTAAGACCAACTAGCCATGCTTTGCAATGTGGAGTGCCAAAATATAACCAAAGTAGAACCTTTTTTAAACCAGAAGCTCTCAGAACTATTAAGTCGGATTTCTAAGCAAGTATAACATTATATTATACTCCTTTAAAAGCCCATTTAGCTTTTTGAATAACAGTTTAGCCCTAGGAGCTATTTGCCCAATAAAAAACTTAACTTTAACCTTAGGTAAAATTTAAAACCAGAAAATTACTATTCTAGGACCTAGAAGCATATATCAAAACCTCGGTCTTGAAAAAATGTTACTTGGGCAGTCGGGGTTCTCCAATATATCCTCGGCAGTACCCCAAGGCTTTCAGTTAGGTGCACTTTTATTTTTATTATATATAAACGACATAACGAGCAGTGTCTATAATTGCGGTATACCTTACTTTATATTTACTTTTTATACTTTGGACTGGTCTGCTTGTAACTTCGCAATTAATTCAGCATTAATAAAAAAAAACAACTTGAAATTTCCCTTACAAAAAGAATAGTTTTATTTTTAAATATTTCTTTCTATATACATTTAAGTAAGGGTTGCCAACTCTTTATATGGCCTTGAGCAATCTAATACCGAATACAACCAATGCGAATATCATTTACATACCACCAATACGTATGCCACCAGTGACTGTAAATTTCGTGTGCCACCGCGACTAACGAGGAGCTCTCAAACATTTTCGGTTGTCGCTTGCAATAACAACATCGGGTCGAATAGACCTCTTACTAGGATGTGTCGCGTTTTTGATAAATCGTGTAAAGTATTAGATATATTTTATGATTCCATTAATTTAATAAAAGACTCGATCATACCTAGCCTCTCTCCTACTTCTTAAGATTTCACTAACTGCCATCCTAATGTACTGTATTAAATGATTACTATAATATAACATCTATTGTATTATTTCATATTATGTATAATAAATATTATTATCCAATTACTCATACTTCTATTTTGCTCTATCCAAATAAACTTATTAACCACTTATTTAATTATTACTTTTCTTACCCCTATATTAATATTAGCTTTATTATATTTTTTCCACTATCAACGTGTTCATGTTGTTTCTGTTAATTTGTAATGCAAGCATTGCAAACTATTCATGGGATAGTAAATTTGTTTGGTTTATATATGTTTTTAAAATACTAGTATTATATATTTACGATATGTAAGTTTTGCTATAAAATAAAATAAAAATATAAAAAAAGTAATATCAATGCTAATAATAAAATTTAATTTAAGCATTAAAATATTGAAAGTTTCAACGGAATATTTAATCACAGTACTAGACTTCTATACCTTGGTAATACAAACATTAATGCGGTAGGTGGTGAGTGGTAATAAATTATATGCAAAGACGTATGCGCTATATACACGGCGTGAAACAATTATTGCACCGTTGATGTCTAGTTGGGGGGCGGCCAGGACCGGATTGTGCAATCCGTACTCGCCCTCTTTGCATAAGGAACCATGCTCTAGCCGCGCAAAAACGCCAATGAATATTGCATGTTATCATGCTAGCGGGCAGTTATGCAAATTTACCAAATACGGCCCTGCACCGCGCAAAACCCTCATTGCCAATTTACAAACATTTGCCTTTTTATGACCGCTTACATACCTGGCGAATCAGTGCTGGATTTATTACAATGGAAACAGCCTAGTTTTATGTAGGATATTTTTATGATCGATGTCATGTTATAAATAGGACAGAATCCGATTACTCCGTGAATTTTGTAGCACTCAATATGGCTTTGCCATTACTTACAGATTTAATTTTATTTATATATTTTATTTATTTTATTTATTGTTACATTGTAACGTTCCCCGATTAAGAAAAAGCCTGTTGTTAGGTCATGGAAAAATATCTTTCTTGGAATCTAGGATTACCGTGGAAAAAGAAGGTTTAATGCTTTAATGATGTGTGTATGTGGGCGCCACCACGGAAATCTAGGATGTTTGGGAATTCGGGTCGTTACGAGAAAAAGCAGGCGTGGTCGCTGCCTGACCTTGAACGCCGCAGAAGGGGACACGCGACAGGATTTGGGACCGCGGTAGCTCAGTGGAAAGGGTCGTGGTGAACCCAAGGAATCCTGCGCGGAGAAAAAGGAGAGCTTCTGGAGGAGAAGGACAGCCTTGCTTCTATTGTGATAAAAGGGGAAACTAGGGAAAGAAGAGTGGAGGAGTAATAAATAGGGATATAATAAGTACTTACTGTGGGCTTATCACCTGACCTGGAAAATAAAATGGATATTCGACCGCTGTGAAGTCGCGAGCGATCTGAGCTGTCAGATTCGCTGCGCGGGCGGTCTCTGCGCCGATGTATTGCGGCGGCCTTCGCGCCGATCCGGAACAGTTACTCTCGTATATTATCAATCTGAGTCTGTACCATTTATACCATAAATCAAGAATAGAATCCCTCTCTGTGTGCGAGAGATTAACCCTTTTAAGAGAAAACTCAAAGTAGGATACAAGGTTTATTGCTCATAAATTACAGGATTTTATCTCATTCGATTTAAGTATATTAAAATATGTATTCGGGAGGACTTCTAGAACCTTCGCAAGCCCTTCGGAGCGGAGGAATCACCGGTGCGTGCGTGAAAAGTCACGGTAGGTAGGTCGCTAAACTCACGGTAGGTAGGTGCTTACGGGTATTATGGGGAATTTCGGGAGGAATTCTGGGATCACCTCTACGGATATGCTTTTATATTGTTATTATTTGTACAAAGGAGACTTTGAAAAGGGGGAGAACCTTCAACAACCGCCGGCGCGGGAACTTGCGTTACGTCGGTCTGGCGCGTTCTCTGAAACGTACCACGGTTTCACGGGAATTACGCGCCGAGCCCTTGGACTCTCTCTCTCGCGCTTGGCTGGGTTGAACAGTGCCTCTAATGACGATTAAACGGGAAAAATGCCCTAAGGCGAACTATAGAGAGCGCTCTTGCACTAGATTCGAATGATTGGATTCTTTAATATGAAGTATAATAATTATTATCTGAACTCTGGGGGGTTTTAAAGTTTGGGGAGTCAGAAAAACGTGAACCCTAGAAACTCGCCTGATACGGAAGGTAGGTCCCTCGGAGGCTGGGGGGTTCGTTGCGGCTGACTGCGGGATTTGCGCACTGATTGTCGCCCGTTGAAACTATGGATTCTTGACGAACTTTAAAACGTGTCACTGCAGCTCCGTTTTGCGATAAAATGTGAGCCGCTGGGGACTTGACCCCCAGCGGCCACGGGCACTTCCGCTGCGTTCGGCGGTTCAAAACTAAGCCGCGGGTATCAAAATTGGGCGCTCGATCCGGTCGGTTTTTAATTTAGTATTCTGGCAATTTTTGCCGCCGAATCCGACTAGTGGTGTGCGATGTTATATCGCATGATGCGATTACGGCAACGATCGGAAGTCGAGATAATATATTTATGTGCCGATTGAATTGTGGCTAAGTGTAAAGTGAATTACATGAGAGTTTTGCTAATGTATTTTAAAGAGGTAAAATCTCGTGACGAGTAGTTCGTCACAGGCCGTCAGTATGGGGTCGCGACGTCCCGGCGCTGTACCGCACATAACTAACAGGCGTATAAAAAAAACACAAAGAATAAAAATAAAGAAAAATATAGAGAAGAGATAAAGAGAGAAAAAAAAATATTATAAGAGTTCTATTCCTATGGTGCCTTTGTGGTACGGAAGAGAAGAAAAGAAAATTGAAAAATATGTCCCGAAGAAGAACTAATGACAGTTAGGTAGAGAGAATAAAATAATGGACCTTTGTAAAGGATTCTTACTCTAACAGTTACCTTTGAGATGGGATTTATCGAATTGTATTGAAGGAGTTCGGATTCATGGAAATGAAAGAAGATATGGGCTGAATGGCTTGCTAGGCAACATTTACGAGACTTGTCGAGTCGGTGTTCGTCGTCGCTCTGGCGGCCGGGGTGGCCGTGGTCTCGCGGCGGCTCCTCGTCCACGTAGTTTCATCGGCCGGGGTGGCCGTGGTCTCGCGTCAGCTCGTCGTCAGGTCCATCAGCCGGGGTGGCCGTGGTGTCACGTCGGCTCCTTGTTCTCGTAGTTCCATCGGCCGGGGTGGCCGTGGTATCGCGTCAGCTGGAGAAGCGGTTTCGGGTTGAAACCGGCTTGGGGACAGCCGGGTTGTTGGCTGTGCTCGTCCCGTCCTTGTATGCCTCGAACAATGGAGAAAAAGTTGTGCGTTAGCAATGCTGCCTGGATATTGACAAGTGGCATCGTGCTTGGTAAAGTTTACAGATAAAGGCCACTGTCGACCGGTGTCAAGAAAACAGTGAGCGTTCTTTTATTATCGCATTGTAGAAGAAGAATGTCTGATATTATGACGCTGCGATACACTTTCACTTTAATGACTACTTAGCACTTAGTAACTTTAACTATTATCACCGGTTTAGTGTCCCATATTTAAAGCCCCAATTGTGTGCAAGAGGATTGTGCACTATCATATAAAATGTCCGGCAACAATTCGTCGTTATTAAGGAAAGTTTGTATACTGCCTTTAACCGGTGTGCTGCTTCGGGTCGCTGTGTGCCGAAGACTGCTGCTGCGGAGGGTTTTCGTCCCGCTGCGCGAGCGCGTCTCGGTTCCGTAGGCTGATGCCTACGTGGCGTTATCCGATGGGGTTGTGATGCGTGCGTCAGTGGGATGTGCCACCTCGCTGTCATCGCCCAAGTAGTGCCGCGCGAGCAATAAGCGTTGAGTGCTTAGTCGCTGCGGTGCTGCTGCAGTCCAGGTCATGAGTGTTGTCATGATTCTGCTTGCTCGTACGGTGTCCATGTACTGCAAAGTGCATTTCCCGAGCCGTAAATGTTCGTTGTGGAAGTTCATATTGGCAGGATAGGTTGAGGAAGGACAGGCAGGGTTCCTTCTGACTATTGTTTTTTTTTTTTTTATTTGAGAAAGGACTAGTGCGGGAACGCTATCTTTGCATTTCCAAAAGAATAATGGTGAATTTCCTAAGTACAATTTTTTTTTACCATCTCGCAAGTTGTAATTTAACAAATAAAAGATAGAAAAATAACGATAAAATAAAAGAAAAACTGTTCAAAGAAAAATAAGAAGTAAGCGAGAAATACAAGCTTAATCTATAAGAAATACTTTTCGAGAAAGATTAGTGTTATCTACGTGAGATAACAAGGTAAAACAATAAATAGGAAAATAGAAAATAGAAAATAACAATAAGAAAATAGAAGATAAGAAAACCGTTAAAATAGAAACAGAGAAAAAGAAAGGTTTTTACAAAGTTTTCGGCTTTGCTTAGTTGCGCAAAGTGGCGTTTAATAATATAATTGACGCTTTGAGAAATGCGATTGAAGTGGGTCACTTGATATATGAGGAAACGTTCCTCCCTGCTGATGGCAGGTAAAATTTTAAACAGATGTATTAAAAATATTGAATAAAGAAAGGTATTTGCTTTTGCTTCGTCCATTACTGTACGCAATGTCTTTTTTGACGGATATTGCGTACGGCATTTCGGATCTTACGGGCGATGTGTATGTGACATCATATAAAAAAAAAAAATTAAAAAGAGAGGAGAAAAATAAAATATACAATGACATAGAAGATGTCCTAATAATACGCAGTATTTCTGCCACGTAGTTGTCTGAATTAAAATTTGGTTTCGCCGTGTATCTCCGCAGTCAAACCGTTAGTGAGTTCAGGGAAATGAGGTGAAATGAGAAAGAAAATATGATTATAAAATTATATGTTGACAAGCAACTTTGGTATGAGTAAAAAAATGATTGTAAATTTGTGTGCTTACGCGGCCGGGGTTGTTGTGAGGTTCTGGGAAATTTGTTCGGCTTACAAAGTAAAAAATGTAAACAAATATATGTTTTCAGGAACCGGACAGTGTAAATAAGGATTTAACAGAAATAATAAGAGGAAAAAATATATGACATCGCTATAAGGAGCGTAATATCGAGTGATAATAGGGTCGTAGTGACCTAGCTGATCCGGCCTGTTTTAGGTGACTCGTGCTTTCAGTCGTAATGACGGACTATTTTCTATGTGGTAGTTCCGACACCACGGAATTTTAATTTCCGCGAGTCGTTGTCATCCTCCTTTACGCGAGAAGTATAAAATTTATGTCACAAGTTTGTTATAGATAACCTGTTTTATATGGGTATAATTTAAACGTGTCGAACGTAAGAATTTTCGTGTTTGTGGAATGTTTGATTTTGTTTTGGGGTGTTATGTTTTAATCATTTTGGGGTGTTATGTTTTAATATTTTGGGGTGTTATGTTTTAATATTTTGGGGTGTTCTTTTTTGTGGAACCTACAATATTCAGTTTGTTAGGGACGTGACAACTGTCATGCTTTTAATGTCAAGCAGTTGGTTCTTGAGTGTTAAAGACTCTCAATTGTCTATATTCTCGATGTAATGTTATTATATGCACTTTTTCCGTGTTTCGGTGATTTTCGGTCACAACTACTTTATCGGAAGACAGATACACTTAACAGTAGGACTTGTGAGATCCTTAGTGTTCAAAACTAACTGAATTACTATACGATGTGCTGGGAAAATTGTGTCGAGGGAGAATCATATGTTGAGTAGTTGACCTAGAGTCTTGCCTTTCGCCGCGCGTTCATTCTCCTTTCTTTCGTCTTCATTCATCGCGTTCCTTTCGCACCCCTTTCATACTAACTATCGGTCTCGTACTTTCGTATAATCCTTGACAATATTCTTAGTGTAGAAATATAAAGCGTATTGGTAGATCGTTTTGTTTTGATGCTTATTTTCCTTCTCAAGGGAAGGATCGAATGATTAGGGGCAAACTAAATGAGCTAGAACCTTTTATTTAGGTCATGTAAAAGCCTATCTGCGGAAATATAAGCCGCGCCTTGACGGATAGCAAGGTTGAATCAAGGACATTCGCAAGCTGTGAATAAAATTGTTGTCAACGACGGTTTCGCGTTCTACTAGGGCCTGTTTCGCTGGACAGTTGTTCGAAGCTATTCCGTGTTGTACAAACATAAAAAAAAATATAGCAAAAAAAATGTATAAAATTGGTACGTGTGTACCCATAAAAAAAATAAATCAGTAGATCGCGACAGATTTTAATTCGGTCGGACTACTGAGGTGTTTTTCGTCTGAAATAGGCAGGGATATATGTGCCACCGAACCCAATACAATAATAAAATATGGACGCATATAGCGTATGGTCTTAGGTCGGGAATTACCTCGATTCTAGGTAGGTTCACAAGGCTTGTCTAAGGGAGTAGGTCGTTGTTTGTTTAAAAAAAAAAATATATATTAAGGGAGTTACGTATCGTAATATAAAAATTATGCGACGGTAGAAATGACATACCAGATGGCGCTGCCGTCTGGTATGGGGTTTTATAAAAAAAAAAAAAATAATGAAATAAAATATGAAAGTATTTTTTTTTTTTTTGTATAAATGCCTAACTTGTCGACTAATTTTTTTATTGACCTTTTGGTACTTCGTATTGTAGGTTCATTGAAATTAGTTTAAGCTATTTTTGAGGGATTTGTTTGCTTGTTTGTCTCACGGCGGGGGAAGTTTGTTTATTTTTAAGTTTATGTACCCATTTAGCATCTTGTTTTTCCTTTCGTTTTTGATTTTAATACGTCTGTTAGAGCTTCCTTCGGAACGTCACCGGTATTTTCCCTTCAGCTCCCTTCTCCTGCCTTTCGTGCGCGTCTATCTTTTAAGCCATTAGTTCCTTGCAAGGTCCTTTACGTGATGCACTCCTCTGCCGTGACCGCTTTCGTCGACTAAAGAATGTAACCCTTGTGACACCGTGTGTGTGAATGTATGCGTGTAGGTATGTGTGTAAATGTGTGTACTAATGAGTGTAGGTGTGTGCGATTATGTATAGTAATATGTGGAAGTGTGCGCACGAGTGTGTTGAAGTAGTAATCGCTAACAAATTAAGATTTAAAATTGTATGAATACTGTGTTTTGATGGAAGATTTGTGTGGATGTGTGTATAAATGTGTGTGTGTGTGTTACGAAAGTGGTAATGTGTGTGTTAATATTAATTTGAATTAAAGATAAAAATGAAAGAAAACCAAAAAGAATTTAAATGAAAGTGAGTTGATAAAGTGAGGAACTATTATGTTTTGTATTAAAAGAAATAAAATGAAAGAAACCAAAAAGAATTTACATGAAGGTGATTGATAAAGTGGAGTGAAGTGAGAGAAGAACTATTATGTTTTGAATTAAAAAAAATAAAATGAGAGGAAAGCCAGAATAATTCAAATGAAAATGAGTTGAGAAAGTGAAGAGTTATTATGTTGTTGTTACTTGTACAATTCTAGAAAATGGTGTGAAAAGAAGAAGAAGAAGGGAGACTAGTTATTAAAGCGAAAGTGGAAAAAAGAAAAATAAACAAATAAAAAAATAAATATTTATTTGAAGAAAATAAATTCCTATATTGTGTTGATGTTGTTTTGAATTTTATAAGTGCTAGCTAATGATGAAGAAGAAGAAGAAATATTCGAAGCGTGTACTATGTTATGTGTGTGATCCTTGTATTTAGTGTTGTAAGTTTGTGTAATTAATATTTTATGCAGAAGAAAATATTTGCTTCGAAATATTATTTGCGATAGTGTGTAACGGTCCTTATTTTCCTTATGCAGAGTATTTTTTTGTATGTTATTGAAGCTTGTTGAAGTTGCTACATCACAAAGAAATGCAAGTGGCTAGTACCGAATACGATGCGAGTTAAAAGGAAAATAATAATTTGAAAAAGAGAAAATGAATTTCTATGTGGCGTTGATTTTGTTTCGAATTCTATGTTAAGTATTAAATAATGCTGATGAAGAAGAAGAAATGTTCGAAAGGTGTTTGGTATTATGTGTGTTATCGCTGTATTTATTATTGTATACTTGTGTATATATTATTTTATGAAAATAAAATATTTGTTTGAGAATATTAATCGCGATGGTGTATGATGGTCCTTATTTTCTGGATGTCCGTGTAATCGTCGGAGCGTATTGTCGGAGCTGTCACGAAGGAATGCAAGGAAATAGTATGAAGACGGGGCAAGCTGACAGAAAGAAAGCTGAAAACAAAGCACCAGATGCGGACGTACCTTTATACTGCTTCTATCCGATGTAGATGTCGAAAGTTCGTTGCAAAATTTGCACGAAATGGCTGCGCTAAAATGAAATCGAACGTCTATTCAGTTTTGTATCTGAAATCGTTCAAGCCAATGGGCCGCAGACCGTAGTATTTTTTAGCCAGAAATGGTACATTTATGGGGTGGTATTTTTTATTTTGTTGCGTACAACGATGTATGGAGAATATTGATACGGGAAAGTATATTTTGTGAATCGCGTGGTATTTTGTCCGCGCGAACGATAATGTTGCTACGCTCGTTTGACAGTTCGAATGGCGTAATGGCTGCTGTGAAATGTTTTGTCGTTTTCTATAGTTTTTATATTAATTAGGGGGTGCTATATGTGGTTTTGTGCCGTGAGACGAGGGTTTCCGCTTGATAGAGGTGTAGGAAGTGTTTTGGGTGATGGATGGCTGAGGGAAGGTGGTTATATTGTAGGTCAAAATTATCGAATGTTGTAAAATGGTTGGTAAACAAGTACTATTTTAATGATATTTTTGAATAAAAGTACTTAAAATCGCGCCTGCGTGTATAATATGTCGTGTTTTTAAGGAGATCTAATTAAAAGAGATCTAATAAAAAAAGTAATGCATAAATAATTAAAAGACAGAAGAAAAAAATCTGAAGTTGAATTTATATAGTGTTATTTGATAATAATAAAAGTGACCTAGAGAAAAAATATAAAAAAGTATTTTAGGGTGGGATTGGGTGGGAAATATTTGTTTACTGAAATAGTACAGTTTAATATGTATGTAAAAAAAAATTTGGCCCAATTTCTGGAATTAAAGTGGGGGTTATATAAAAAGAAAAATGTATATTTTATTTGAAAATATTCGTATTTTGAAGATTGGTATGAAAATTTTCGCCACACGGTGGGCACCAATTTCTGTAAGCCCAACGTGGGAATTATGTAAAAAAAAAAAAAAAAATGTATACTTTTTGAAAAAAAATAAATATTGTCTAAATATGGGTGTGGCGGGTGGGAAATCGCTCTATATTTTATAATGAAAAGCCCCACGCTTGGACGCCAATTTCTGTACGTTCAGCGTGGGGAAAAAGAAAAAAATTAAAAGATTTTAGATAGAGTTTTGAAAAAATTATGCCCCACGTCATGACAAAGTTGCAAAATTTCTGTAACGACCAACGGGGCCGTCTTTGTAACGAATATGCCCAACGTCGGGCGCCAATTTCTGTAACGTTCACCGATTAAGAAAAAGCCTGTTGTTAGGTCATGGAAAAATATCTTTCTTGGAATCTAGGATTACCGTGGAAAAAGAAGGTGTAATGCTTTAATGATGTGTGTATGTGGGCGCCACCACGGAAATCTAGGATGTTTGGGAATTCGGGTCGTTACGAGAAAAAGCAGGCGTGGTCGCTGCCTGACCTTGAACGCCGCAGAAGGGGACACGCGACAGGATTTGGGACCGCGGTAGCTCAGTGGAAAGGGTCGTGGTGAACCCAAGGAATCCTGCGCGGAGAAAAAGGAGAGCTTCTGGAGGAGAAGGACAGCCTTGCTTCTATTGTGATAAAAGGGGAAACTAGGGAAAGAAGAGTGGAGGAGTAATAAATAGGGATATAATAAGTACTTACTGTGGGCTTATCACCTGACCTGGAAAATAAAATGGATATTCGACCGCTGTGAAGTCGCGAGCGATCTGAGCTGTCAGATTCGCTGCGCGGGCGGTCTCTGCGCCGATGTATTGCGGCGGCCTTCGCGCCGATCCGGAACAGTTACTCTCGTATATTATCAATCTGAGTCTGTACCATTTATACCATAAATCAAGAATAGAATCCCTCTCTGTGTGCGAGAGATTAACCCTTTTAAGAGAAAACTCAAAGTAGGATACAAGGTTTATTGCTCATAAATTACAGGATTTTATCTCATTCGATTTAAGTATATTAAAATATGTATTCGGGAGGACTTCTAGAACCTTCGCAAGCCCTTCGGAGCGGAGGAATCACCGGTGCGTGCGTGAAAAGTCACGGTAGGTAGGTCGCTAAACTCACGGTAGGTAGGTGCTTACGGGTATTATGGGGAATTTCGGGAGGAATTCTGGGATCACCTCTACGGATATGCTTTTATATTGTTATTATTTGTACAAAGGAGACTTTGAAAAGGGGGAGAACCTTCAACAACCGCCGGCGCGGGAACTTGCGTTACGTCGGTCTGGCGCGTTCTCTGAAACGTACCACGGTTTCACGGGAATTACGCGCCGAGCCCTTGGACTCTCTCTCTCGCGCTTGGCTGGGTTGAACAGTGCCTCTAATGACGATTAAACGGGAAAAATGCCCTAAGGCGAACTATAGAGAGCGCTCTTGCACTAGATTCGAATGATTGGATTCTTTAATATGAAGTATAATAATTATTATCTGAACTCTGGGGGGTTTTAAAGTTTGGGGAGTCAGAAAAACGTGAACCCTAGAAACTCGCCTGATACGGAAGGTAGGTCCCTCGGAGGCTGGGGGGTTCGTTGCGGCTGACTGCGGGATTTGCGCACTGATTGTCGCCCGTTGAAACTATGGATTCTTGACGAACTTTAAAACGTGTCACTGCAGCTCCGTTTTGCGATAAAATGTGAGCCGCTGGGGACTTGACCCCCAGCGGCCACGGGCACTTCCGCTGCGTTCGGCGGTTCAAAACTAAGCCGCGGGTATCAAAATTGGGCGCTCGATCCGGTCGGTTTTTAATTTAGTATTCTGGCAATTTTTGCCGCCGAATCCGACTAGTGGTGTGCGATGTTATATCGCATGATGCGATTACGGCAACGATCGGAAGTCGAGATAATATATTTATGTGCCGATTGAATTGTGGCTAAGTGTAAAGTGAATTACATGAGAGTTTTGCTAATGTATTTTAAAGAGGTAAAATCTCGTGACGAGTAGTTCGTCACAACATATAGGTACATTCAAATGCATGAACATAACAAAATATATTAATGCTTCTGAAGTTAGATACGCATCTGTCTGAGCCCATGTTACATAGCGCAAACATTTATCTTTCTATTATGCTAAGCAAAGTGCAACCGAGCCCGCCTTGCTAGCCACCCCTGTGTTAAGGTAAGCTCATTTCTGGAGCCCACTAGAGTGCCACGATTTTATCCAAAAAAAAAATTGAGAATTACTTTTTTTTTTTATATTTCAACCTTTGTATTTTTTATATTTCAACCAAAATTTATCTTAAACGCAGACTACAATCTACAAACCAGAATTTCCTATTTTTCCGTATAGAGGTGACTATCGCATCGCATTTATGGGTGATTCTCAAATGCAAAGATTTTTTTTTTTTAAAAAAACCTTTTTTTTCTACTTTAACTTATATGTAAATTATTGTTATGACTATACGAACTGTGGACTAGCTTAAAAAAATGATTGTGAGGAAACAGTTTAAAAACTTTTATGTATACACGGTTTTCCCATGGTTGTGACATTCACAAGAGTGAATAGTTACAGTTACACTCTAAGTACGTTCAAAAAATATTTATTTTTAAGGAAATTAAAGGTCGTCCCCTAAATGAATTTTATGAAAAACAAATCACACAAGTATATTCATAAAATCGAATGAGAAACTAAATTCGTCCTTCTACAGAGCGGGTGACGGGGTAGGCTCTGCTAAGATACGTACCACCCGCCATCTCTTTTGTAGAAATATGTAACACAAAGACACGACACAATGTATTGTCACAATTATAGAGCTAATAGGCCCTTTCTGAGTTGGCCACGAAAACCCATTTGTTCAGGGTTGGTCACACTCACGGGTCAACGCCATCCGACGGCCTCCACGTATGCAGTGAGAGCCCGGGTAGGAGTCTGGTCTTGGCAAGTTTCCCCACAACGGGCGAACCCGTCACCTCGGGAAGTTTTAACGAAATGTACGTTCTATCTCCCGTGAAGTGAACGCAGAAGGCAAAACAGTCCACCGTCAAGCTCGGCCACATACCCGTAATAGGCCAACGCCTTGGTCAGCAATATTATGTTAGTCATTTAATTCTATATTTTATTAAATATTAAATTCGTAAAACAAAAAATAAAAAAATGTTTTTTCTTTATTATTATAAAAACCACACATTTAAATGATTCATTACTCGCATTTAAATAAATTCGGTTGCTCAAAAAAAATATCCAGTTTAGAGTCTGTTGAATTTCAGAATAAAATAAAAAAAACGGCTACTTTCAGTCTGAAACATACAATATAAAGTGAATGTATGTCTAAGTAGTTAAACTTAACTGCCCCGATCCCCGCCTACGTGAATCCACTTATTGTTGTTCTAGCGAAGTGCCAAGGTAGAGCGGAGAACTTTGCCGCCCAGTGCTGCCGGGGAACATTACCCAAAGACCCCAAACCGCAGCCGACAAACTACCACCGAGTGATGTTATCCCACTGGCTTTTTGTTAAGACGATTGCGACTAGCTTTTCCTACTTCTTAACTAACTAGAATTCAGCGTCGTTAATTACAGGTAAATTAAAATGTTTGCAATTACTTTCCCGGCAGAGGGAAATTATTGTAAACGCGTAAACATTTATTTTCGAGATTAAGACGGATATATAACCCTGTTATGGAACCCTGTTGTGGAACCAGGTATGGAACCCTTGTTATGACAAATATATAAATAGAATCGAGCGTATTCAAATGAAGTTCGTGAAATATCTCTGCTTCCGTCTGAAAATCCCATACAGCTAATCTAACTATTTAAATTTATGCAAGAAATTTCATATCCTCCCCTTGATTAAGCGGCGTGAAACCACGGACTTAACCTTTTTGCTAAAAATCACCCCCAATAACATTAACTGTCCTGACTTACTAAATAAAACTAATATCCGTGTTCCTTCCAAACTCAATAGATTTAACCCTACTCTTCATGTTCCTCATGCTGGTACCAACTATCGGCAAAATGCATTTCTGTGGCGAACAAGTGACAATTTCAATGACTTGATTAAACGCTTTGACTTTGATCTATTCTGTACGAGTATTAGCTCAGCTAGGCAGCGGCTGAACAGTGAATTCTTTATCATTAATTGTTGAAAATTATTTGATGCATTTTTAATCGACAGCTTTAATTGAAAGATCATATATGTTTCTACAACGTTACTTAAACGTGAAAATCTTTAATTGGCTCGTTGTTATCTTACTTCGTCTTTTTGGTAAATTATAATTAGCTGTTGGTTTTCCTAAAAATAAATAAATAAATAAATAAATATGCATTTTGACCCCCCTCTTCCCCGAGACTATTAGGACGACTATCCCAGACTGAAGCCTGTCTGTGAGTCTATGTGTCTGTGTTTCTGTGTGTGTGTGTGTGTATTCCTCCTCGATAGCGCCCAAACGCTTCATCCGATTAAGCTTAAATTTGGATTGTGCGTATCATTTGATTATGGCAAGAGTTGAATATTATGGTTGAAATCGGTCCACCAGAGAGCTGGCTAGTCATACTTCAATCTCGAAATATTGGACTTAAAGACTTCAAATTCGGTACACAGATGCCCTGTTGGACCGAAATCACGTTGTGAAATTTTGGTTGGAATATCTAGTATATAAGCGACATATTTTTGAGGAAATATTTAAGCCATGAACGAATGATGCCCTCATGAAAAATTTCAGCTCAGTCGGACGACGCGTTTGGGCACTATCGTGGAGGAATACAGAAATACTCAGACACACAGACTCACAGATAGACTTCATTCTGGAAATGGTCCTTATCATCGGGGGTGTCAAAATGGATATTTCCGTCTTTATCTCGATTTTTTAGCGCGTTTCAATACTTTTCATAGTGCCGGGAAAGTAAAACCATTCATTATCAATGTTATTATTATTAATAATAATAATAGCCTTTATTAACAATCTTATAAAATATAAACCTTACAGTATAAAATTACATTAAAATCAAGGAACGTTGAAACTATTCAAATTACTATATTACTTAACACCGATATTAACGAAGGCCTTGCTGATCCGCAAAGGCCTTCCCTAAAGCTATCCACACTTTCCGATTATAAGTCATCCTCATCCAAGTACATAACTCCTGCAGTTTTTTGAATATCGTCCTCCCATCTAAGACGCTGCCTGCCTTTTTTCTTATAAGTTGTCATGGATACCATTCATTTACTTACTTAGCCCATGTTTCTTTGTAACTTCTCACTATATGACCTGACCACTTTCATTTGATATCATTAAGATTAGTTTGCTTCCGTATTTTTTCTAGTTTTATTTTGTCTTTTAACTTGACATTGAGCATGCTTCGCTTCAAACTGTGTTAACAGGTCTTAACTTGAGGGTTGATAATTTATTTAGGAATCCAGTATTTTTTCCAAGCTTCCTAGTTGTATACTATTATTTATTTCTTTTGTTGTGAGGTCTTGTGGTGATATTGACTGTCCAAGGTATGTATATTCGATGGTAATAATGATATATTTGGTATGAATTTTAGGATGCGTTCGAATTAGAAAATAATATTACTGTGCGCTCCGGCAGCAAGCCGCCAATATTGGTCGTTACGTAGTCAACGGTGTTCTGATGTGCAACCAAATTTGGTCGTTACGTAACCGAGGAGATTCAGTCCCATGCATGGTCTTCACCATTGAACTGAAAACTTCATTATTTTTGACAGATTCAAATAAGAATAAGAATAAGAATCAGAATAAATTTATTTTCGAAAGTATGTTCCAAAACGTAGTTTTCAAAGTCTGCCTAACTAGGCCGAAGCCCGTACCAAGATAGACTCGACTAGGTTACTTGTAAGTTTTATATTGTGCGCACATTAATTTAAATATTATTACTGAAAAAAAAAATTAAAGAAAGTAAATCTAAGAACTCTAATAAATAATTAGTATGATGGTCAACAGTTATTTTAATAATATCTAATACCTAATTCATAGTTATGTTGCAAAAAAAAGTAATAAAGAAATCAAAATATAACCAGTAAAAATATTATTAAAAAATAATAACAATAAAATACATTCAAATTAAAATTGCAATTATAGTCAGTAAATAGAGAAAAATAGCATAAAGGTAATAATTTAAAAAATGAAAATCCAGTAGTAAGAAGTAATAATTAAAATAGTCAGGTTGCTAAAATAGTCACAACAATAATCCTAGAAGCATCAAATAAAAAGAGAAGATTTAGTAGCCATGTTTAAATATTAGGCGTTTAATGGATAATGAAGGCGATGAGCACCTCAAACTCACGTCTTTCAAATTCCAACAGTAGCGGAGAAATTGTTTGTTTGCTTTTTTTCATTAGTGGTCGTCTTTAAATTAAATTTTAATTCATAAATTAATTTTAAAAATCTTGCGCTATGTATGAAAACTGTCTGCGCAAACGTTGTGATTGTTTTGGGACGCAAGTGCTTATGAGTAATAGTTTACTAAATATTTTTTTTAATATTTCATATTTTATGTTATGTAGACAAATATATATATATATATATAAATATATATATATATATATATATATATATATATATATATATATATATATATATATATATATATATATATATATATATATATATATATATATATATATATATATATATATATATATATATATATATATATATATATATATATATATATATATATATATATATATATATATATATATATATATATATATATATATATATATATATATATATATATATATATATATATATATATATATATATATATATATATATATATATATATATATATATATATATATATATATATATATATATATATATATATATATATATATATATATATATATATATATATATATATATATATAAATATATATATATATATATATATATATATATATATATATATATATATATATATATATATATATATATATATATATATATATATATATATATATATATATATATATATATATATAAATATATATATATATATATATATATATATATATATATACATATATATATATATATATATATATATATATATATATATATATATATATATATATATATATATATATATATATATATATATATATATATATATATATATATATATATATATATATATATACTTTATAGAATTGATTAGAGGGATTATTATGAAGAAAATAATAATAAAAGCCACTTACATACATAGTACATAGTGGAGAAAGGGGTCCCTTGGTTGAATTAGGGATTGCTTTATATTAATTATATATATATATATATATATATATATATATATATATATATATATATATATATATATATATATATATATATAAATATATATATATATATATATATATATATATATATATATATATATATATATATATATATATATATATATATATATATATATATATATATATATATATATATATATATATATATATATATATATATATATATATATATATATATATATATATATATATATATATATATATATATATATATATATATATATATATATATATATATATATATATATATATATATATATATATATATATATATATATATATATATATATATATATATATATATATATATAT
>CALYMY010000656.1:0-18211 GCA_944548615.1 Micropterix aruncella | reverse complement strand
ATATCATATTATTCCTTATTGCTATTGGCACATCTTCTACAAGGTCAAATAAAATATTTCTTTAAAATTCCTCGTAATGAACACCGTTTAAATTCTGGGGCAGAAAGTGAGGTCCAATTAAATGATTATTAATAATTCCCATCCAAACATTGTCAGAAAATCTTCTTTGTGAACCTTTAGGTCTCTTCAAGTGAGGATTTCCCATTGCTCTGTCTTCCCAATAATGGGCATTGTGATAATTTGTTATGCTGTCCTTGTCAAAATTGGACTCATGGGTCCATAAAATTTGTTTGAGAAAATTTGGGTTTTCCAGGTCAGCTTGTAGCAAGAATCTACAAAATTGTATCCTTCTCGGGGGATCTCCTTCGTCGATCGCTTGTACGGGCGTGTAATGGTATGCGTGAAGACCGGATTCATGTACTGTATACCACACCTTCCATTGAGATATGCCAAGGAGGCGTGCTACAATTACAGTTGATACAGTAGGATCTTGTTGAAAATGAAAAAGAATTTCGTCTTCATCTTCCACATAGTAAATTCTAGGTCTGCCTGCGTCACCTGATAACAACAAAAATAGTTTTAATAATAAGAAAATCGGTATCTATTTAGTCCTACGACCGAGTACAATCAGTTGCTAAATAAGAAACTAGCAGAAAAAAGATAATGGTAACTAACAAGAAACTAATAACCGAGTATTTTTTTGTAAGTCTAATGTAAAAAAAAACCTAATTAACTTGTCGTCTACGGACGGTGCCAGTCTCCCGGAGCCGACGATAAACACTATCGAAAACACGGACATCGGGTATTCGGCGATTTCGAAATTGAGCCGCGTATTCACGACGGGCAACTGCAGAGTTGCCGCTGGCTAATCCGTAGTGATACAGGATATCTGCATATTCTTTATTTGTGAAGGAACGTCTTCTTTCTCTTTGAGCCATAACCAGTCCTTATAACAGATCACAATTCGAATCGCCAGGAGGGCAATCAATCACAGAAATCAGTTCACAAGCCAAGTCGTCAGAGAAAAAAACAAATCGCAAAGAGCACATAAGACACATCCGAATGCAATAAATCGCAGGAGCGGACTACCGACTAACTAACTAACCCGGTGTGATTAATGCCCCTTCCCCCGCACAAGCGTCCTTCCCTTCGTCGTCCCGCACCTCTTCCTCCTATTATTTTGATCATATTTTTGTCATTCCTTTGTGGATTTGGGGTTGTAATACTTCATTCGAAAGCTAATAAGATGCAGATGTTTTAAAGCTAATATGCACAAAAAATTGTGTTGTGACTTTTAGTTTTAAACATGCATATTTGTGTAAATATGTCGCATTTTTTTATTAGTTTTCAAATGTTTTCGAGCATAGTGACAAAATTAACTTCAATAATGTACATTCCATAGCTAATATTTATTTTTTGGGATGTCACCAACCCAAAAGCAATAAAGGAATATTAAAATAATGCGTAGTTTTTTTTAAATTATTTTTTTAACGAAAGATGTCAGTTGTTTTAAAAAAAAACTAAAATTTTAAATATCTCAGGAATGCTTCATTTTTGCATAAGGTATTATATGGTTAAATCGACTGCAATTGACCTCTTCTATGAACTGTTTAAAGGAATACTTCTAATAACCAATAACCCTGTATATATATATATATATATATATATATATATATATATATATATATATATATATATATATATATATAATAGTATTATAATATCGCACATACATATTAGTATCTCAATTCAGAGGGACTTGTTGGATTCTTATTATAAGAATTCGATGTAATCATTTTAAATAAATGCTCTCTCAGAAAAACTCAGGATCAGGAAAACAGTTTTATTAGTCTCATATAAAAAATACTTTTGTTAATTACTTTCTTTAACACACCCGTATCCAAGAAGCGTACACTTTTAATTAAAGCGAGCTTTTTGCTTATTAGTTTAGTCGTATACGCTTGCACTGCATTTTTGGTCGTTTCAGTTTGTTTTGCGTCAGATTTTCCGGCGTGGCGATGTGACAACAAAGACATGGACCAGTTTCGTCGACGGCGACGGCAGTTTCGCTTCGGTCCGAGAGTGGCTCATCCGAGTACCGAGTACCTACCGGGCGTAACTCTCTCCCTCCGCTCAGACGTGGGTAGACATTTCCAATTGCCCACGAGCCCGTTGCCTTATTTTATAAATCGATCGGTAATCGTTAAAAGTTACCGTAAGACACTTTGTAAGGAGAAATGTTTATATTCCCCTACTGCTAGAATTTATACAAATTTTGTTTTATTATGTAATTTTATTATACCTGCTGTATTTTATTACGTGGCTTACTTAGTCAAACGCCTTTGGGGAGTCTATGAGAACACCAGGCATATCTATATAGCATTAGACTGTGGTCGATTGTATGTTAATAATATGTATGTTATGTATGTATGTTATATATGTATGTTATGTATGTATGTTAGAATTAGTTATGTTAATTAATACGCGTATATCTTAGATTATAAAAAAGATTGCATTTGTAAAAACGATTATATTTGCAAAGACGATCCAACTTACCTTGTATAGAATGACACAAGAATAAATAATGTATAGCCTCTAATTTAAACGAGCGAGGGTTGATGGTAAAAATATCAAAATCTGGTGATATTGAGTGAATTTCATTTAGGCGCCGCAAAGCACGCGCCAACAAGTAGGTAACTATAAGGGAATAAACGAATAAATAAATAAAAACAATAAATAATACATAAAATACCCATTCAAAATATCACCTAATCAACATGGATAAATCAAAACTAAGAATTTATTATCATTTATCTGAAGGTTATTCACAGGAGCATGTAGAGGTACATATATATGAAGGTCTTAATATAGTATATTTATTTATAATAACTGTTCTACCAACTCGTTTGTAATAAGCGCTGGGAGTACCTAGAGGTCAGATACGTGTATAATAATTAAGACTTTTCATATTTAGTTCGAATTCTTATTATACCTAACTTTCCTTCTCTCAGATTATATTTTACAGCTTTATAATAAGTAGGATAAAATGAATTTACCAGTGACATTTGTAGCGCCCGATGTTCCGGCGGTGTTGCAACCGCTGTTGTCCAGGCTAGACTGGAGTACGGTCTTTTACGGGTAGGTGGCCAACTGCTGCAGTTACTTCGTAGATTATAATGGTTGTGGGGCGGCGGGTCCTGCGTGCGCGAATTTTGAAAATTCCCCGTGCACACAACATTCACTGTATCTTGTGTGACGTCCTTGCGCTCGGCAATGGGCATTGAAAATATTTTAAGAAGAGGGTACCTACGCACGGAATTACAAAACAAAACAACCTAAATGAGTGAAAAACCTTGTAAAATCGGCAGCAACGATTTCGATTAATCTCGCTGACATCAACGCAACCAGATATCTAGACAGACAAGCAAACCATTTCATCTACTTTAGTTTTTTTTTACGTTTTAGGCTATTTTAAGTGTAATTAGGGTAAAAATATAAGTGACCTCAGTAAGTTGGGTCGTTTCGGCCTCTTTAAAGATAATCCATCTTTAGTAGGTATTTGAGTGTTTATCCATGTACTTACTCGTAGCTAGGTCATTCTAGAGTTTGTTGGTGACTAAATCACTGGTGCAATATGATACACTTTCCACGACTGCTCAACAAAAAAATAATTTTGGAAGAATGCACATCTTAGTTTTACAATTTCAAATTAACAATCATAAGTCGAGACAGGTCATTCCATTTTTTTATATATAATAATTAGATTAAATCTAATTGATTATATAATCATACCGAGACACAAAAATGGTAGCTTGATCTTTTTCACTCTCTCCGTCTCAAAACAAGACTTCAGGAAATGATTCTAAATATTCGATAGCTTTATAAAAAGGAAATTGGCATCTACACGTGTTTTCTTCAAGTTGGAGTTTTAGAGCTGTGCCGAATCGATAGTAGGTACTCTAGGATTACTTCATATTGATATTTTTAATGCTCTTTACTTAAAACATTCTAAGTGACCTTTCTAAGCGCATATTTAAATATTGGCGCCTATTCAATTACTGTAGTTTTTTTAAAAGACCGTTAAATGGTTTTTATCACGATTTTTTTTAGTGTTTTTTTATACCGAATTGTTCCTTTCGTTTCTTTATTAGTTACTCTAAGTGGTGGGTTTGACTATTTTAATTAATCATTTATTATCTTGGTGCTCTCAATCCTACTATGGTGCGCTTAGTATTAATAATAATAATAATAATAAAACGCTTTATTATTAAGAAAAGACGAGCTTATTACCTGCAGGTAATATTTAAGAGCTAACCTGTACTATTGTAACAACATTATTTGCGAGTAGATGCTACATAACTTAAACTCTATAAAGAGTATGACAAATACAAAAGAAGAGGATAAAAATAATATATAGTTAACTCTTCTTGGGCACAGAATATGCCACACCAAAATAATCTCACACCAATAAGGACGCTAAAGCTTAAAAAGCAGGAGGGTGGGAAGGGAATGGGAATATATCTGGTAGATTTCAAATGCTCTCTGTTTTTAAAATTGTTATGCTTGGCACGATTCTCACATTTGCCGGCAAAGCATTCCAAAGACGGGCTCCATGCACGGTGAAAGAGAATGAGAAAAAACAGTGCTATGACTGCAGTGCTTATGGTATTATGAATAAGACAAAAAGGAATTTACCGCGTGAAGTTTGGCGACGTTGCAACGCCGTCGTCCAAGGTAGACTCGTTTTGTCTACCCTGTACCACGACGGTTACAACATCGCCGAAACGTCAGGTGCGATAAATTTGTTTTTATCTTATTTATGATAACAAACATCCGTGATAATATTCGATTTCGCTTAAGGTATATTTAAGCTACTGGAGTAAAGTAATATATTATAGCTCTAATGGTTCCAAAGTTATTGATTAAAACTCTAAATTACGCCATATTTTTATGGATGTCGGCTAACCCATGCGCACCTCAAGGTCAAAAACGTCGATTTTGCGTAGAGTTCTATACCCAAACAGCATATACAAAAAAAATATACCTTCTCCTTTTCAAGGAAAGTCTTTAGTTATATATATATAGTAACTGGACTAAATATAATCTTTGTGACTTTGTGACTCACTTAGTAGGACACGCCGAGTATAATACGTTTCGCTCGAGTTGCACAACTGCCTGCCGCTCTTGCTACCTGTGCTGCGTTCCGTAGATTCGGCCGAATTCGGCGTTTTTTCCGAACGCCCCGTAAAAAGCTATCACGGTCGCGATCGTTCGCTGCGGGATAAACAAGACGGCGATGTCGCAATTTGTACGCTGACATGCGGACCCGCCTCCGTGGCGCCCCTCACCCCCGCTCACCAACGAATTCACCCCCCCCCCCCCCACCACTCTGTTCATTCCTACTACTGCCAGCCACAAATTTTACTAGGTCTCGGCGTATATCGACGACCTACTTCGGCATAAACTTAATTTTCACAAAAAGCTTTATATCCCTGCGCTGTGCGATTGGGTTTACGATTTCGGCCAGCACTTCGTCTATATGTATAAAGTTGAAGATCTAGAGTTTACGTATTTTAGTATTGACGTAAAGTCTACGTATACTTGTTTTGTAATATGTTGTCCTAAAACCAGCAGAAAATAAATAACATTTAATACGCTTGTTTCAAAGAGTATTTTCTCGTCGTATACGTTTGAAATTGAAGAGTTTGCATACATATGGTATTTCTTAGAAAATGAAATTAACTGCTTGGGAATTTCGAGATGTAGTTTTTGTCCTTTAATTCTATATTATAGTTACTGAACAAATTGCCGTTTCATTTTAATAAGAGATGAGTGAAATTTACATATTTAAAATAATATTTTAAAAACAAGTTGTTTTATAAAGGGTGACTTTTTGAATAGTGACATTCTTGAAGTGGGTGAATCAGTACGAGCAAATAATCAACTTTAAATATATAAATTTTGGAAAAAACGAGAAAAAAAATATTATTTAAATTAGTTTTCTTTTTTGGAAAATTTGGAAATTCGACTGTTAAATAAAAGTTTGACAAACTTCGACCAATTTGCGTTATCTAGCAATAGGTAAAATTTTGGCGAATAAACAATATTCTTGACATTTTACAACCTAACAGTTTTTCAAATTTAAAAATAAATAAAAGTATTTTAAAAAAACAAAACTTGCCTATTTGCTTTTACTGATTCACCCACTTCAAATATGTTACTAATTAAAAACTTACCATGTATAGATACTTCGAGGAAGAGAATCACTTGAGAAATACGAGTAGCTACTGCCCAATTATTTCAGATAATTTAAAGAAATTCGCCATTTAGTGATTTTGTAAAAACTTTTAGGCGACTGGCCTCTGACCAAAGTCTCAGTGACAAGAGTCTCAGAAGATTCTTCGCGATTTCGAAATAAAATTATTACATTAAGCACGTTAGTGAATTTTCACTGTAGATAGATATGAACTTAAAAAGCTGGGGCTTATGCATACTTATTTTATTTCATTTTTATTTTTATTGTATTTATTACTTACGGTATTTACTTACTTACGCATCGTGCGGCGTTCGTCAATAGACTTCACTCCACTGAATAAACGGGGGGGGGGGGGGGGGGGTTGAAAACGTACGTTTCCTAAACAGCGGGGGTGGTTGTTGACTTGATGTCAGCTACTTTTATAACGATCCGTTGCCACCCGATCCTGTATGAGAGGAACAGACTGGGGGATGGAGTAATACGCTCAAATCTGGTAGTAAATGTTCCCTTTAGTGTTCTCTATGTGTTTCCTATATATGCGAGGCCGATTCTAAGTATTTTGGATGCGCCTCATAGGATATATGCTATCCACATTCAAGCCTCACTTTATTTGTGGTGTTTTATTGTTTATTTAGACAGTTTATTTGAGGTTTTACTGGGGCTGGGTTGCCTACTGATCGACTACGTATACTATAAACTGGCGTACATATATATATATATATATATATATATATATATATATATATATATATATATATATATATATATATATATATATATATATATATATATATATATATATATATATATATATATATATATATATATATATATATATATATATATATATATATATATATATATATATATATATATATATAAATATATAAAAATGAATGTTTGTCTGTTTGTCCGCTATGGACTACTAAACCGCTCGACCGATTTTGATGAAATTTTGAGGGAAACTTTAGATTAGTTTGGAGATGGTTCCTGTGGAGTTTCGTGCCGAACGGCCAAAAGAAAAAAATTTAGTGTCCTCAATAAAACCAATTTTTTTCTTTTTTTTTAAAGCGGCGATTTTGAATTTCGAATGCGACCGCGAAGACAGGAGTGAGTTTTTCTTTTTTGTGTAGTCGAATGAATTTTAAAGCGGCGAATTTGAATTTCGAATGCGACCGATTTGGCGTAGCAACGCGCGCAGGGTACAGCTAGTCTAATATATATAAATTACGTGTCACGTTGTTTGTCCGCGATGGACTCTTAAACTACTTAACCGATTTGAATCAAATTTGCACACAATGTACAGTTTGATCCAACTTGAAAGATAGGATAGCTTACATCTTAATTTATAGTAGCGATATTATTTTATTGCAATGTCTATTATTTGACATTCGCAATTATCTGTTAGTTCCAAACGATTTTAACAGGTGGCGTTATCTGTTGACTGGATTAAATAAGTAATCCATAGATGGCGCTGCTATGTTAAACCTACAAACGTATCATATAAGCTACAATTCAATAGCATAACCACCACGTGTTAAATTTATTTTGTAGTAAACGAAATACAGTGAAATTCAATTGTATTTACTTTTTCAATATTGGTGTGAGCATAGTCGGCCACGCGTTATTCTAAATTCATAATATTGTGAAGGTAATACAGTGAAATTATTCCTGCTTTTTAATTATTTGTCCTTCATTGTTCAAAACTCTTTAATTAAAATATATACATGTAAGTATTATCACATAGTTATAAAAGTGGAATAACTGTATAGGAGTATAGGAACCTCTCTCCAAATTTTTTCATTTTAATGCTAAATCTGGAAGAAAATTGTGTCGGTCGCTATAAATAAGCGAGATATAGGCATTCAAAGTTTAAATTTTAAAAACAGGCCAAAATAAAAAATGAAATAATTCACCACGCTATATTCACCACGCTGATTCTTAATCTTCCATAATCTTTATTCGATCTCAATAAATAGGAGAGATATAGGCGTTCAAAATGTTCATTGCAATGTCAAGAAAGTTGCGGCCATTTTGTTTGTACGTACCGTGACCGACACATTCGAGCATATCGTAATATCGATAACAATTACTTACCGATATTACAGAAATTATGACAATTTGCAGAGTTTTAAGATTAACCGAAATATTTTGAAAAAAAACGATCAAAAAAAAATATTTTCGTGAAACTTTTAAAAAAATGCGCGATTTTTTTATGTTTTTTCAATTATTTAAAAAAAAAATCGCGGTAAATTCGAAAAAACGTTTTTGTCCACGGTGTTAATTTGATATTGAAGAAATTTCGTTGTTTCAGGTTATCTTTCGTCATCATCAACAGCCATTTTGTAAAAACCTCGAAAAAAATCAGAATTGAACGCATTGTTATGTTAACAGCAATAGATTTTTTTTTAAATTTTAACATTTTGCCTACGGTGATATTCCCGTATTTAAGAATTTTCGATTATTTCAGGATAACTTTTGTTATCAAAACGCAAAGTCATTGAAAATAACCACGAAAATAGTCTCATTTTTTCAAATATCGCAGACATGTTCATTCACGGGCATGCTATCATTTTTGTAATATCGCGAATTGTTATCGATATTAGAGAACTCGCGATATATCGACTATAGTCGACACTACTCTTGAAACATTATGGCCGATTTTTTGACGTTTAGTATGCAAACTTTAAATGCCTATATCTCGCTTATTTATTGAGAGCAACAAAAGATTATTGCAGATTCGAAATCTGCGTGGTGAATATAGCCCGGTGATGTTTAAAAATCAACAATCCAGGAGGGGTTCCTATACTGCAGTTATACCTTTTTTTCATTATTATTATTTAACATCTATTAAAAATTATTCTGCACTTCTCATTTCAATGTGCTATAATAGCATGTTGTTTCAGTTTTGCTGCCATTGGACATTCATAATAAACCAAATGCAATATGTAACATAAAAAAAAAATAGTGGAATAGCTGCAGTGTTGCGGAACAGTTCAATAATAATTTGGAATGAGTGCACAATGGCTCACAAATATTTACTCGAATCATTGCATAGAACTATACAAGATTTGAACGGCAATAATAAACTTTTCGGTGGTGCTATCTTACTTTTGTCTGGTGATTTCCGACAGACCTTACCGGTTATACCTCGCTCTACTTTCGCGGATGAGATTAATGCATGTTTGAAACAATCATTCTTATGGCGAAATGTTGAAACACTTCGATTGACCATAAACATGCGCGTACGATTGGAAAATGATCCATCAGCACAAATATTTTCCGAACAATTACTAGATATTGGGAACGGTAAAATAGAACTGCAACCAAATACGCAATGCATTAAACTGCCAGACAATTTCTGCACTGTTCTTCAGGAAAAAAATGAATTCATTCAGAGTAGTTTTCCGGATATACAGAATAATTACTTGAATCATAACTGGCTCAGTCATCGGGCGATTTTGGCAGCCAAAAATGTTGATGTTGACGAAATTAACTTCCAGATACAACAGTTGTTACCAGGCGGCCTGATGTCTTTTAAATCAATCGATACTGTTGTTGATGAAAATGAAAGTGTAAATTTTCCAATTGAATTTTTAAATTCACTAGATATACCTGGAATGCCACCACATAATCTTCGATTAAAGATTGGTTCCCCTATTATTCTCTTACGTAATTTGGATCCACCTCAATTATGCAACGGTACGCGTTTGGTCATCAAAAAGATCACCGGAAATATTCTTGAAGCAACCATTTTAACTGGGAAGTTTAAAGGAAAAGTGGTCCTGTTGCCACGTATTCCAATGATACCGTCAGATTCTACCATACCCTTCAGAAGGCTACAGTTTCCAATTCGCTTAGCTTTTGCCAAGTCTATAAATAAGTCTCAAAGCCAAACAATGTCCATTTGTGGTTTAGATTTGGAAAATCCATGTTTTTCTCATGGGCAACTATATGTTGCATGTTCGCGTGTAGGGAAACCGTCGAATCTATTTGTGTTAGCTAAAGACAAGCTAAAGACAACGGACAACCGATCCGGGTGGAGAGTGATTGGAGAGGCGTATGCCCAACGGTGGGCGAATACGCGCTGATGAAGAAGAAGAAGAAGAAGAAAGACAGGTTAACCAAAAATATTGTGCACCGATTAGTACTAAATTAAATTGAAATTTAAGTATTTATAATTCAAAATAATAGATATTATTGTTAAAGATTTAAGAGTATCTGCCCTACCTACCTCATTCATAACTTTAAGTGTCACATGTTATTTACTAACAACTTTAATAAAAATAATATTAAATTTTAAAATTAATTCTTTTGTATTGATTTTTGCTTAATATCAACTGTACGAAAATTTTAATCAATCGTGTTCAAAGTCCTTCCCCTTCAAATCCCAATCCAGAGTATTTTTATACCAGCATTAACGTTTCCGTCTCCGTTCGTAAATAATAATGTCATTGTATTAAGGGGTTACGGTAGTAGAAAATCTGTCATGGAGTTCGCCATATTTTTTTACAAATGGCATCTATTTAAAAAACGTATGGTGGTCCCCATGAATGATGTTCTCCTACCGTTCCTCTTAAATAGTTTACTACAATGTAATATAACAAAAACCTTAGCCACAGCAACGCGTGGCCGGGTCTGCTAGTATACTATAAATTTACATATGGCGAAAGCGACCGGGTACCGTAGATCGAAAGTACACAGGGCTGGATTTAGGGGAGGGCATCAGGGAATCCGGGGCTACAGCCCCTGGGCCTCCACAAAAGAGAGGCCCCCACAATAGACTTCGAAAAAAATCTTTCAAATGTCGACGAGTAAACTAGTAAACACTAATAAACAACTTTTCCTTTGATTTTTTTTTCGCTGTTTTACCTTTACCTACAGTACTTTGTGCAAACATAACTATATTGTTCTTTTTTTCAACCGTTATCTTTCTTTCTCAACAAGGGGACCTCCACATGGGGCAACAAGGGGGCCTCCACTCCTTTGTTTCCCCAAGGCCTCTATACCTCTAAATCCGACCCTAAAAGTATACCACACTTATCTGGGTCAATACACCCTACAATACGAGATATTGCATTATGTTAATATCTACAAGACATTAAGAAGCAATATTTTCCAAACGTTGCGTGAGTGACCTTCACAAAATTATATTCGCGAAGAGCTAAACTACACAATACTTTTTATATAATGTTTACTCAACGCATGGGCGTACATATAATATGAATATTTAAAGCTACATATACGTAGGTACTTGGACAAAACAACATAGCTTACGCAATGCTTTTATAACAATATATAACGTATATTCTTCCACAAAATATATAGTATTAAGTTATTCCGTCCAAAAACGGAGTATATACCTATCGAAACAATTGCAATTTCGCCGCTCTTACGGGATTAACTTGCAAATCTGTATGAAAAGCAGCGAGCGGCCGAATGAGCCTGGCTTCGCGCGGGGCTCGGAAAAAACTGTGCGATTCGCCAGCGCGAATTATTTGCATTTTAAATTTGTAACTGAATCACGTTTCCTACACAAATATAAATTTTCGTGCGACCTCTGTCTGTCGCGGATTCTTTCCTCTTGTTTGCTTACTCGTGTAAGGATATTACAGATTTGTATGTTGGAGACTTGCAAGCAATACTTGAATTGAGATAAACGCTGAGCCATACAAGTTAGCAAACATCTGAATATGATTATAAGCATGGCTTTTGTTTCGAAACATGGATCTTTGTTAATCACAAATAACTATAAATTATACAGTGGCGCATCCGGACATAATTATTGGTGGGGTGGGGTATTTTCAGATAATATAAGGATTCGAATTTACACGGACACATCTATACTCTCCATGTAGATACATAACCATGTGGACCTTAAATGTGATTGAACGGGGAAATACTGCATTTGAGAAATAAAATGAAAATTATAGTTTCTCTGTTACTTTTCATATGGACTAGTTTTTAATTCCAGCCTTGTAAAAAATGGGGGGTGGGGGTGAGGTCCAGACAGGCCCAGACTGGCCAGGTCAGCTAGTCGGCGATCGCCGAGGGCCCCGACTCAAGGAGACAAATAAAGGTGGTTTATATTTTTTTACTCAGGTATTTTTTAACAAACAAAAAATTTCATTAGTCAATGGTCCAACTTTGGTAACCTTTTTATATCTATAGCTTTACTAGATTTATTTCTGGTTAAATCTTCTCTTCTGAAATATTTGCAAAGTAAAACCATTAACTATTCTACCGCCTGGAACTTGGTACAGACGTTGGTTGAACAAGTACGCTATAAAAGGAGTGATAAATACTTTGAGGTTCTGTATTCAAAAACAGAATATTATTCAAATGCAGTTAATAATACTTTAGAAGATAACAAGTTTGATCTAGAAGTAGAAGTAGATTTAAAGCAAAAAATAACTTTAAGGAAAAGGGTAATGCCTGGTGAAAAGTCAAGAGATGAAACTCCTGGATCCTCAAATGTCTAAAACTATACATTTAGATTGTGCTAAGACGAATATCGGGGAGAGATTCAAACCAAACAAAGAAATGTTGAAATATTGTTCCTGGTTAGACCCGAAAAAATTTACTGGAACCGCAAAGCTTAGTAGTTTTTCTAAAGATGTCCTTTGTAGCATTTCTAAGTTTTGCAAACTTGAAAGACGTAGGTTATCAATAGAGCTGAAAGAGTTTGCAGATCAGTTTGAAAGTTTCATAATCGATGAAGAAAATGAGAAATTAAAAAAAATGACAATGAAAATGGAAGAAAAAAACCAATCTGAATGCAGATGAATATATCAATGAAGGGGACGAATTATAATCTGAATCAGAAGAAGAATAAAGTTATTTATGGTTACTGCTCTGACAAAAAACAATATTTTCAGTATTTATCATGCTCTTTTTTTGTTGTTTGTGAACCCTCACAATCTGGACTGTCTACAAACCTGTATGCAGTTTATATTTTTTTACTGACTTTGTACACAAGTCACTATAGTTTCACATACTAGTGAAACTGTGTTTTCCTAACTTAAAATAGTTAAAAATCGGCTTAGATCTACTTTAAGCTAAAATCGTATATCTAATGTTCTTTTATTAATATAGAAAGAGACTTATTTTAAAACTTGGATAAAAATGTAATTGTAGATGATGTAGCCAGGATTAGTAAAGTACTGGCCAAAAAGCTGAACTGGCCAAAAATATATAATGTGTACTCAGTTTAGAATTATATAAAAATGGTCAGTAAACTACAACAGAACGCATAATTTTTAATAAAGGTCTTGCCTTGACTTAATACTTTTTAAGTGCCAATATAAAGGAATATGTGGTTTCCATGCACATGATTTTCAAAAATTTCCGTGGAAGGACCCCCGGACCCCCCTCTTGATAAAAGGGCCTCTCTTTGGTCTCTAGGCGAGGCTCCCCAAAGGAGCCAGTCCTGGCCTGGGTCCAGACTTCAGACTGCTCATTTTGCCTCTTTGAGTTTCTAAAATGTGCATGAATAAAATATAATAAATATAAATATATATATATATATATATATATATATATATATATATATATATATATATATATATATATATATATATATACTAGCAGACCCGGCCACGCGTTGCTGTGGCTAAGGTTTTTGTTATATTACATTGTAGTAAACTATTTAAGAGGAACGGTAGGAGAACATCATTCATGGGGACCACCATACGTTTTTTAAATAGATGCCATTTGTAAAAAAATATGGCGAACTCCATGACAGATTTTCTACTACCGTAACCCCTTAATACAATGACATTATTATTTACGAACGGAGACGGAAACGTTAATGCTGGTATAAAAATACTCTGGATTGGGATTTGAAGGGGAAGGACTTTGAACACGATTGATTAAAATTTTCGTACAGTTGATATTAAGCAAAAATCAATACAAAAGAATTAATTTTAAAATTTAATATTATTTTTATTAAAGTTGTTAGTAAATAACATGTGACACTTAAAGTTATGAATGAGGTAGGTAGGGCAGATACTCTTAAATCTTTAACAATAATATCTATTATTTTGAATTATAAATACTTAAATTTCAATTTAATTTAGTACTAATCGGTGCACAATATTTTTGGTTAACCTGTCTTTCTTCTTCTTCTTCTTCTTCATCAGCGCGTATTCGCCCACCGTTGGGCATACGCCTCTCCAATCACTCTCCACCCGGATCGGTTGTCCGTTGTCTTTAGCTTGTCTTTAGCTAACACAAATAGATTCGACGGTTTCCCTACACGCGAACATGCAACATATAGTTGCCCATGAGAAAAACATGGATTTTCCAAATCTAAACCACAAATGGACATTGTTTGGCTTTGAGACTTATTTATAGACTTGGCAAAAGCTAAGCGAATTGGAAACTGTAGCCTTCTGAAGGGTATGGTAGAATCTGACGGTATCATTGGAATACGTGGCAACAGGACCACTTTTCCTTTAAACTTCCCAGTTAAAATGGTTGCTTCAAGAATATTTCCGGTGATCTTTTTGATGACCAAACGCGTACCGTTGCATAATTGAGGTGGATCCAAATTACGTAAGAGAATAATAGGGGAACCAATCTTTAATCGAAGATTATGTGGTGGCATTCCAGGTATATCTAGTGAATTTAAAAATTCAATTGGAAAATTTACACTTTCATTTTCATCAACAACAGTATCGATTGATTTAAAAGACATCAGGCCGCCTGGTAACAACTGTTGTATCTGGAAGTTAATTTCGTCAACATCAACATTTTTGGCTGCCAAAATCGCCCGATGACTGAGCCAGTTATGATTCAAGTAATTATTCTGTATATCCGGAAAACTACTCTGAATGAATTCATTTTTTTCCTGAAGAACAGTGCAGAAATTGTCTGGCAGTTTAATGCATTGCGTATTTGGTTGCAGTTCTATTTTACCGTTCCCAATATCTAGTAATTGTTCGGAAAATATTTGTGCTGATGGATCATTTTCCAATCGTACGCGCATGTTTATGGTCAATCGAAGTGTTTCAACATTTCGCCATAAGAATGATTGTTTCAAACATGCATTAATCTCATCCGCGAAAGTAGAGCGAGGTATAACCGGTAAGGTCTGTCGGAAATCACCAGACAAAAGTAAGATAGCACCACCGAAAAGTTTATTATTGCCGTTCAAATCTTGTATAGTTCTATGCAATGATTCGAGTAAATATTTGTGAGCCATTGTGCACTCATTCCAAATTATTATTGAACTGTTCCGCAACACTGCAGCTATTCCACTATTTTTTTTTTATGTTACATATTGCATTTGGTTTATTATGAATGTCCAATGGCAGCAAAACTGAAACAACATGCTATTATAGCACATTGAAATGAGAAGTGCAGAATAATTTTTAATAGATGTTAAATAATAATAATGAAAAAAAGGTATAACTGCAGTATAGGAACCCCTCCTGGATTGTTGATTTTTAAACATCACCGGGCTATATTCACCACGCAGATTTCGAATCTGCAATAATCTTTTGTTGCTCTCAATAAATAAGCGAGATATAGGCATTTAAAGTTTGCATACTAAACGTCAAAAAATCGGCCATAATGTTTCAAGAGTAGTGTCGACTATAGTCGATATATCGCGAGTTCTCTAATATCGATAACAATTCGCGATATTACAAAAATGATAGCATGCCCGTGAATGAACATGTCTGCGATATTTGAAAAAATGAGACTATTTTCGTGGTTATTTTCAATGACTTTGCGTTTTGATAACAAAAGTTATCCTGAAATAATCGAAAATTCTTAAATACGGGAATATCACCGTAGGCAAAATGTTAAAATTTAAAAAAAAATCTATTGCTGTTAACATAACAATGCGTTCAATTCTGATTTTTTTCGAGGTTTTTACAAAATGGCTGTTGATGATGACGAAAGATAACCTGAAACAACGAAATTTCTTCAATATCAAATTAACACCGTGGACAAAAACGTTTTTTCGAATTTACCGCGATTTTTTTTTTAAATAATTGAAAAAACATAAAAAAATCGCGCATTTTTTTAAAAGTTTCACGAAAATATTTTTTTTTGATCGTTTTTTTTCAAAATATTTCGGTTAATCTTAAAACTCTGCAAATTGTCATAATTTCTGTAATATCGGTAAGTAATTGTTATCGATATTACGATATGCTCGAATGTGTCGGTCACGGTACGTACAAACAAAATGGCCGCAACTTTCTTGACATTGCAATGAACATTTTGAACGCCTATATCTCTCCTATTTATTGAGATCGAATAAAGATTATGGAAGATTAAGAATCAGCGTGGTGAATATAGCGTGGTGAATTATTTCATTTTTTATTTTGGCCTGTTTTTAAAATTTAAACTTTGAATGCCTATATCTCGCTTATTTATAGCGACCGACACAATTTTCTTCCAGATTTAGCATTAAAATGAAAAAATTTGGAGAGAGGTTCCTATACTCCTATACAGTTATTCCACTTTTATAACTATGTGATAATACTTACATGTATATATTTTAATTAAAGAGTTTTGAACAATGAAGGACAAATAATTAAAAAGCAGGAATAATTTCACTGTATTACCTTCACAATATTATGAATTTAGAATAACGCGTGGCCGACTATGCTCACACCAATATTGAAAAAGTAAATACAATTGAATTTCACTGTATTTCGTTTACTACAAAATAAATTTAACACGTGGTGGTTATGCTATTGAATTGTAGCTTATATGATACGTTTGTAGGTTTAACATAGCAGCGCCATCTATGGATTACTTATTTAATCCAGTCAACAGATAACGCCACCTGTTAAAATCGTTTGGAACTAACAGATAATTGCGAATGTCAAATAATAGACATTGCAATAAAATAATATCGCTACTATAAATTAAGATGTAAGCTATCCTATCTTTCAAGTTGGATCAAACTGTACATTGTGTGCAAATTTGATTCAAATCGGTTAAGTAGTTTAAGAGTCCATCGCGGACAAACAACGTGACACGTAATTTATATATATTAGATATATATATATATATATATATATATATATATATATATATATATATATATATATATATATATATTTATTATATTTTATTCATATATATATATATATATATATATATATATATATATATATAATGCAAACAATAAAATAACATTTTTTTAACTAAAAATTTTCTACAGATATTTCGCATAAAAAAAAACAATATAATTTATAATGACTGGCTGAAAGGGAAAGGGAGAGTCGCCCTATTCACTCCCGGAGTTACCTTAATCTGATATCTAACCACTCTTATTTGGTTCAGAAATTTTGCAAAATCTTGCACGAAAATGCTCCGTCATAAAATGCTCGTGTCTGTCAATATATATTCAATAAATTGATTTTCTGACTTCGTTGCCCTATCAATAACTTTTCAAAATTTTGAGAAACGAGAAAGACCTTTCGGGGTAGCATGAGGTTACGGGCAGTGTAATGATTAAAAAAATATTGAAAACATTTCACATTGCAAATATTTAATTACTTCCAAAGATCTTAAAAGAGTATTTATATTAGGAACTTACTCCTAAAAGAGGCTCTAGGCACAAGAGTGCATCACCTTTGAACTTTGCATATCAGATTTAATATCTAAATATTCTCAGCCCCGAAAAAGTTTTTGGAATGTGAAAAACAAAAATCGTTTAAAACGGCATTATTGATACTAGATATTGATATAGCGATCTCGCTTTCCTCCCACAACTCAAATCATAGTTTACAGGAACGATTGGCCATACATTCTGTCAAAAATTGATTAAAACTATTCGCTGAATTTCGAAACAATGACTTTAAAAAAGTAAACCAATGTTTTAAAAATTAGTTCACTACTTGTAAGTTTAGTGTTGATTATTTATTATTTTTTACGCTTTATACCCTTTACGTTAACGGCCTAAGTTAAAGTCTAATGACAATTGTCTTACAG